>CABHPP010123946.1:0-44378 GCA_902168425.1 Peromyscus attwateri
ACCAAAAATGTAAGATCCATTCAGAGGATATGGAAAATGTGAGCAAGAATCCATGTGTTTGTCATGTGGTGTTTTTTGCCTGATCTTATTAGGGTAACCAGAGCCAATACACCTATCTACTATATTTTCTTGAACTCCCTATGCAAAGTCCCTGTACTCCTAGATTATTACTTTTAAATGTTGACCAGGAACCTGCCTTCTTCTCTGATGAATGAGAAGGACATATACATTTCCCAATTACTTTGGGAAAAGTAATTCCCGTAAGGAAGCTGTATTTCTTTACTCATATCACTCAAAATCAATCCCAAGAACATGTTGTTATATATTTGGGCAGGAGGGTCCTGCTGGAAGTCGACCATTGGGGAGTTCCACCTCCCATATTATCCACCTCAGCAAAAGCACTGGGCTGACCATGCTGGGTGTCAGTGTGGGAAAGAGCAGTGTGCTTCCTCTACAGGAATCATCATTCCACTGTCCTTGTGCTCTAGACCTAAGGCTGTTCTGCTGGCAGCACATGCCAAGGGCACTCCGCTTGATACTGCTTCAGTCACAGGGTTGGGGCCAGTTTGTTTAATATGGCTATAAGTATATTCAGATCATGGTATCAACAGTATTCTTTACAGCTCAGTAAATCAAATGAAGATCATTCCTTTGATTAAATTATGTTTGAGCTGCATAACTTCCAAACCAAAGTATTGACACCATTCCTGTGAGATGATGACTTCATAGGAATAACTCAGTATATCAGGTCAACCTCATATTCGAGAGAGGTGAGTTAAGTGGCTTAGAAGTTTGGTGAACACCTCCAAGAGACAGAATAGCAATAGTGGTTCTGTGGATTCTGGCCCAAGGTCAGAGCATCTGGTTTTTACAATGTAGTGACTTCTGTTTCCTAGGTAAGACAGAAACTTTGAAGAAAAAAATAAGTGTGCTACATCCTAAGAGTAGGGGTCTCTTGAGGTGCTGCAAGAGGTTAATAACCTCCAGTAATAACAGGGATGTAGGTGGAGGTGGGAGGGATGAGACAGGTTATTCGTGTCTAAATTCTTATTTAGTTCAGTTGTAGTTGGCTGGTCACATTCTTGCCTCTGTTCTACCCATTATCAGATCATCAAACAGCAACACAGTGTGAGCCTTCAGTGTGCTCAACAGCAATGCAGTGTGAGCCTTCAGTGTGCTCAATAGCAATGCAGTGTGAGCCTTCAGTGTGCTCAACAGCAATGCAGTGTGAGCCTTCAGTGTGCTCAACAGCAATGCAGTGTGAGCCTTCAGTCTACTAATCAACAATGCAGTGTGAGCCTTTAGTGTGCTCAATAGCAATGCAGTGTGAGCCTTCAGTGTGCTCAAGAGCAATGCAGTGGGAGCCTTCAGTGTGCTCAACAGCAATGCAGTGTGAGCCTTCAGTGTGCTCAACAGCTCACTTCTTCTCTCTGCTCAGCCATATCACTTCCTTTTTCCTCCTCCCAAGTGCTGGGATTAAACATGCGTGCCTCCTAAGCACTGGGATCAAAGGCATAAAATCCCAAGTGCTGGGGTTAAAGTTGTGTGCCACCACTGCCTGGCCTCTAGTGGCAAACTTCACACTCTGATCTCCAGGGAAGCTTTATTAGAGCACAAACTAAATATCACCACATTTCTCATTTTTTGTCTAAAATAAAAAAAAGAACCTTATAACTAATATAATAAAAACTATATAAAATAAGTACAATAACTATATACAATATATACAGGCAATAAATATATCAACAATGTCTAGTCCATTAACAATTAACAAATTCAGAGAAAATACTCCATATCTATCCTATCTCGGTGAGTCCAAAAGGTTGTACCCAATTCACTTTCTATTCTAACTTGCATTACCCAAACTATCTTTTAATGTCTTACAACCTTATACACTTTACACCTATTTAGTGAATTTCTTTTCTGAATCTGATAACAGGGAAAACTACAGCTATAACTATAAGGTCTTCAACTCCATCAGAGACTAGAGAAGGAAATAATATTACCTAAGTAAGCAGGAAGTGCAAGCAAGCAACTTCCAAAAAGTGTGAGAAATGACAGAAACAGCTAGCTGCCTGGACAGTCACCCAAGCTTCCTCTCTAATGTTGGGACATCCATCTTCAGCCTACAGGCCTAGCATATCTGACAGACTTATCTGTGAAGCAGGGCATTCTGAATGGCTGTCCTATCTTGTCTTGGCAAAGTTTGGCAGTCCTTTCTTTTGTGTCCTGATTGTCCCATTTGGGCAGAATACTGTCAAAGGATACTCTCAGCTGAGGCAAGGGCACCTTCTTGCCCAGTGGCTAACTTTTGCCACAAAGAAAGTAAACTCCATGTGGAGTTTCTTCAATGCCCATCATCTTTGAAGTAGATTAGTGCTGCCAGGAGCAGGCATGTCTCGTCATAAATAAATAAAAAGAACCTGCTATTAAAACACCTTAAATGTCATATTCTGTAGATCTCTGAAGTGTTTGAAGACCACATGTCTATCTAATATATATATATATATCTGTTTGAACTTGAAAACATATCTAACATGACTGCAAGTTTAATTGTAATAGGTGACTAACTACTAACCTGCATTTCTTTATTATCCTAAATAGTTTGTAATAATAACTTTCAAGGACTAGAAATTTACATTACATTATTAAATGAGATGTATAGGTACAATACCTTGAACAAGTTTAGAAATGTATGTATAGTATGTTCTAAAAAAATAATCTCAACTTTGTATCAATATATTGTAGCTAGAGTTTTCCTGCCTTGCCCACAGTCAGGACAAATCTCTGTCACCCACCAGCCCTGCAGCCGCTCAGACTCAACCAAGTAAACACAGAGACTTATATTGCTTTCAAACTGTATGGCCGTGGCAGGCTTCTTGCTAACTGTCCTTATATCTTAAATTAATCCATTTCTATAAATCTATACCTTGCCACGTGGCTTGTGGCTTACCAGCATCTTCACATGCTGCTTGTCATGGTGGCGGCTGGCAGTGTCTCTCTCACTCAGCTTCCTGTTCTCTTCATTCTCCTCTCTGTTAGTCCCGCCTATACTTCCTGCCTGGCCACTGGCCAATCAGTGTTTTATTTATTGACCAATCAGAGCAATTTGACATACAGACCATCCCACAGCAATATATAAAGATCCATATCAATGTAAAATATTTAAAACAAGTAGTTGCTTTTTAAAAGTAGATTCAATAATTTACACTGTTATCCTATCTCTATAAACCCCTTTTTTCTTTTCATAGTAGATTCAATAATCTACCCTTTATCCTATCATTTCTATATCCCCCTTTTTTTCTTTTCAAAACAAGAACCCTGAATCTAAACTCCTTTGTTCAGCTTTTTTCCTGACCATTACCAATAACAATTGTAACTAAACCCCCTAAACAATGACAAATATCCATAACCCATTGAATGAGCAACCCCTCCCCCCACTTCACCTCTTGGGAATGTGGGTGTCATGCCTGGTGTCTAGGGGGTGACGGCATCTTTAGGGGATTCTGAAAAGAAAAATTTGGGTTAATTGTCAAGTGCTGGCAGAGGTAGCTATATCATTTGTTGTCCAGTCTCTACATAATGGGAAAGTGCAGGGCTTATCTCAAGTCCTTGTTTGAGTAGTGTGTGAGGCTCAATCACCTCAGCTAGCCACCTGAAGGTTGTCCTAAGCAGTTTGTAGCCCAAAGCCAATCTTCAGGTGGTGTTTGTCAGCTTAGTGGTGTTATCATAGTTCTGGTGGAGTCCTTGTTGTGGGGCCCCATCATCCCTTTTGAGACTTCAAAGGTCACTGTTAGGCGTGGTCATGGTTCATTGCAGAAAACTTAATCACTTTAAATGTCATATGCAGCAGATCTCAAAGAGGTTAAAGAATCAATATTTGTTATGTACATCCAGAGTACAAAAATTTAATTCCTAGTTACCTGATAGAGACTCAAACCTGAAATCATGTACAGGAACCTAGATGAAGCCTTTTGCTAGAATTAGTACTCTATATGACCGTTAAAATCATGACAAAAAGTTTAAAATATGTGTTAATCTTATAAATTTTGAGATAATAGTCATACCTTATGAAAAAATTTTAAAGAGTCAAAATAAAACCAAAGGATTATGAAATTAGTGGCAATAGAATAGTCCCTAATTTTAGTTTTTCTTCTGTCTCATATCACGTGGTTCTTCTGACATGAAAGATTTTGGATTTTACTTTAACAAGCATGCTTGGGTTTGAAGAAGGAGAGAGCCACACTCCAACTTCAAAGCCAGCTTTAATTTGCAACTGAACTGGGGCTTCAAAAGACCATTTGTATTATGTGTCTGTAGAAACAGTAGAAACAAACATTTAGGAAGATTTATGAAATTTTATCCTGTTGGAGATATACTAATAGGCCAATTTACTCTTTTTCTTGGGACATGTTTTCTGAATGATTTGTCCTTTTTCTTCACTTGTCTCATTTGTCCAGTGGTCTTCAGATTCCTTAGCTGGATGCCTTCATTTCCTGAAAAGACAAAAACAAAAAACCCTTCCCCAACCCTAATTTTGAGGAGGTTCCATTTTGGCAAGTTACATCTGATCAAATGAAAAGCGTTTGTGAGTCATGTAAGTTAGTTTAGATTGAATGGCCACACTGTTTGATGAACTATCAACTCTTCTAGTTAAGAGGCCTCTCTTGTTCAATTCGAACCTTTATTAATTTTGATTTATGATTTCTCCTGAAATTTTTGTTTTATTTTCTAAAGCTGTTCTATCATCCAGAGCAGTATGGTTTCATACAATAGGCATTAGGTTTCTTAATTGCACTGGGAAGGAGTTTCCTCCACGGTGATAGGAAACAACTGAACCGAATTTGACATGGGGGCCTGCGAGAGGTCTCCCAAGGCATTTCCTAATGGCAAAAGGACAGACCTTGTCTGTCCCTTGCTGATCTACATTCATTAGTCCAATGTCTGCCTTTGCCACACCTTCTGCATAACCCAGTAGGGAGGGGCATTCTGTTTAGATTATTTTTAGAAAAAATATTGTTTCTAGGAATACCCTGTTTACAGTCCCTTTTTAGGTGACCTTGTTTACTGTAATTGAAACACTTGACATTTCGATTTTTCTTCAAACCTCTGGAAATCATCTGTCCTATCCAAGCATCATCATGGATATGAGATTCAGTATTGACTGTATCTTGGATCCACTCCTCTAAGGGTGCTGATCTCTCCTTTAATGGCCTAATTATCCTTTTGCACTGTGCATTAGCATTTTCAAAAGCCAGAGATTCAGTTATTACTTGTCTAGCTTCTGAATTTGGTATCATTCTATTTACTATTGAAGTCAATCTTTGTAAGAAATCAGTGAAGGTTTCTTTGAGGCCCTGCAAAATGACTTTAGCAAATGATTCAGTTTTCTTTCCTACGTTTCAATTCTGTCCCAAGCATTCAAGGCTGCTGCATGGCATAAAGCCACAGTGTGGTCATCATATAGAGATTGCCTTTGTACATTAGCATAATCTCCCTCTCCAAGAAGTTGGTCTTGGGAGATTTCCATACCTCTAGCCCTACTTCATTGTTCAATGGTCTTAGCCTCATCTTTCCACCTCACTGTAACTGAGGACCAGGTTCCAAGACTGCTGTAACCAAGTCTCTCCAGTAGTGAGGGATAATTCTATTACAAGTTGACCACAAGTTAACACCTGCTTCACAATAGGTGAATAAATGCCATATGAGACTATCATTTCCTTGAATCTTCTCAGATCTAATATTTGCACAGGTGTCCATTGAGCTCTTACACAGCCTTGAGGATATCTATCATTTGGTTACTGTAAGGTAAGGTTACTGCATAAATTAAGGTTGGCTGTTTGAAAACTTTAGGCTGTTCCTCTCTAACCTTATAAGGCAATGCTGAGATTGGTTCTCCTTTAAATTCCTTTGCCTGGGTCTGAATATCTCTATGATCTGTTTAAAGAAGTTTTTCTAAAACTTTTATCTTGGCATTCATGTTAACCAACTATTTTAATGATAAAACAAAAATGATCAAATAGATAATGTTTATAATTAACATTACATAAATCCCATCTAAATTAATTATCCTCTCATTTAATTGTTCCATTTTCAAACTGTGCATTGTGTAATCATACAGAGACCTAACTTTCTCCATCATAATAGTGTTTCCCATTTTTTAATGTGGGAAAAAAGCTCTCTCTTTTAACTAATTCCTCCCTTTAAGAACTCCCAATTGTCTTACCAAATCTGCTGCTGCTGCTGAAGATGTGAAGCTGACTACTTCTGTGTAGAACAGGAGAAGCCCAAGCAGGTTTTCAAGGCAGCTACTTAGTTTGGTAACAGCCCAAGGAGAAGGTTCAGGGAGAGCCCACAACCCACTGGGAGAAAAGAAGCCAAAGAGCCAGCCGTCTGCCTGGGGGAATGTGCAAAAGTGGCTAAGTCCTGTGCGTTTGGAGCCCAAATGCCTATGGAGTTTGCTGCAAAAAGGCCGCAACAGAAAAATCCCCAAAGAAAGGAAAACCTAGTGACTCCAGCTGCATGCAGCTCTGGCCAGTGCAGGTGGCTGCAAAGCCACAGACAAGTGGCTTTTTTGTAAATTCGTGCCCCAAAGGTTGAGTGCCAGATGTAGTACAAATTTTAATTGGTCTTAATAAAAACCCGGAGTCAGATATCAGAGTAAAAGCTGAAAGATCAGAGAAGCAGAGCAGCCAGTCACTAGAAAGACTTCTTTCCTCTAGGAATCCTCAGACTGAAAGGGCCAAGCTCTTGTCTCCACCCTGCCTTATCACTTCCTCTCTATGCTCAGCCATATCACTTCCTGTTTCCTCCTCCCAAGTGCTGCGATTAAAGGTGTATGCCACCACTGCCTGGCCTCTAGTGACTAGCTTCACTCTCTGATCTCTAGGCAAGCTTTACGTGTTAAAGCATAAACAAAATATCACCACACAATGCAGTGCGAGCCTTCAGTGTGCTCAACAGGGGTAACTTAGTCATTAGACGCTAAAATCCAAGAAAACCATTCCATTTGCTTGTATAAAAGCAAAACAAAGCAAAAATCCTAAGAGCTTTTAGGTTCAGCAAATTGTTTTGATATATGACATTAATTTCCATGTCTTTATATCAATATAGTTTTGTGATATGATTCTACATGCTTATAAACTTACACATGTATGCATAGATAGAGAAAAGGGTTCACAAAAGTCAAAGTAGGCAGACCCTAATTCAACTGGATCAGTAGGCCCTGAAGTTGGTAGAAGGGATGTAGCAGGAGGAAGGCTTGGCTTTAACAGTATGGGAAAGTGGAAGAAAATGCTAATGGATGTAAGAAGTTACATGACAATATAATACTTTCTCCTGACAGCCTAGAGCCCATGGGCTATGGGAGGCTTGGTAGCAAAGGTGGGGGTCTGTCTCTACAACGCAGTAATGAGTTGGAGGTGATGGTCTCATTTCACCAAGAGGGACAGCCAGCTCTCCAGGCTTTTTGCCTTTTGTCCTTGTAATTGATACAGATGATAATCCAAGTATGCTATGGATAGCTATTAAAGTCAACCACTAGTAGAGAGTTAATTTTGATACTGGCTGCTTTGAAATGTAAGCATGTCATCTGAAAGTGTTCTTAAAATAATTTTGAAATGTGTAATAATGTATTTGTGATTTGCAAACTGGCTCCATGTCCATGATTACTTCCAGGTTCTTCAAATGATCCAGATCAGTGGTAATCCTTGTGTACTGTGGGTGAGCTTTGAGGACTGGAATAGACATTTTCAAGTGAGGCTTTTAAAATGCCTCCCAGGGTCATGATCCCATCATCCTTCAGCCATTTCCACCAAGGACAACTCTCTCTCTCTCTCTCTCTCTCTCTCTCTCTCTCTCTCTCTCTGTGTGTTTTCTTACTATTGAAAAATAACAATAATAGAGGCTGAGAGATGGTTCAGTGAATAAGAATGTTTGCTATACAAACAAATGAGGACCTGTGTTCAAATCCCAATATCCCAACATAAAGCCAGGCCTAGGTGCATGTGCCTGTATCCCAAGCACTGCAGTGAGAGGAAGAGTGTAGACAGGGATTTTCAGGGTCTTGCTGGCTACCAGCCTAGTTCATAGTTTAGTGACATATCCTGTCTCCAGAGAATAAGATGGAGAATGATAGGATAGGGCTTTTGATGTGTTCTTGGGGCCTCCCCATGTGTGTACAACTATGTACTCACACACATGTGGGCAGACAGTATACACACACACACACACACACACACACACACACACTAATTAAAAAAAAACTTAAGAAAGGCAGGAACCTCTGCACATGTGCCTACCCTAGTCGGCACTGATAGTAATACACATGCCTCATTTATTTGAGTTGCATTTGATAAAGCCCAAATTTTCTTCAAACCATGAAAGCTTATTTACATTTTACTTAATGAAAGCAGGAACTCAGCACAAGATATGTATTTTATCCAACAAGCAAGCCTTTTTCTAAACACTTACTATAGTGCCAGACACTCATAATTTAGGAGAGACGTAAGGAAGAGAAGCAATGCCCATAATTATTGCTATAGTGACCTTTGATGGGAAATGGGGCCTCTGCCCCAAAGCTTGCTTTGAATGTGGAGACTTCTGATCTCACACCTACACTGACCAGTTATGAAGAGACTCATTACTTCCCAAATCTAGACCTTGGAGGTAAAAGGAACAGGCTTCTCAGGAAGGTTTGAAATATGTTAATCAGGCATGGAGAGCAGCTGGAGTTTGCACTGTGGTTTCAGAGTAAACGTTCCTGTAAGTGGAGTCTGGAGTACTTTGAATCTGAAGAAGAAACATCTAGGCATTCTTATCAGCTTGTCTTGATCCGAGGCAGGAGGGACAAGGAAGGACTGAGGCTTAATAGCTCAGCTGCCGCACACACGCTTACTAAGCATACTCACAAGAAAATAAAAGGGAAGCCAGTGAGTGCTCCGTGAGATTTGCAAAATGTGCTTGTCAACTGGTGCATGGAAAGGTTCTTGAACTATTGCTCATCTCAAGGGGGTTGGAAAAGTTTTCTTGGGGAAAAAGGCCCCTCAGGAGGCCCAGGAAAGGGCGTTTAAGTTAACAGGTATGTGACAGAGTATGTAGTACCTAAGTAGACACTCATGGTAGGGAATGTATATGGTGCAGCCCGCAGGGGACTTTGGGGTGTGATGTCAGAACTTTGCTGTGAGTGTGAAGGAGAATCGTTGCTGATTACTTAGATTTACATTTTAGAAGGTGACTATTCAGAATGATACCCAAAGTTTAATGAGAAAGAAAATAAGCAAGCCCCTGAAAAGTGATGGCTTTGTTTAGTTAACATCTTGCTAACTACAATTTTAGGGTTTAACTTTAAAGCAATAATTTATTTTCAGTAATATTTTAATGTGTTTCTAAGAGTGTGTACTAATAGCCAGGGAAGGACACAGGACAGGAAAGAAGAGAGAGAAAATGGAAAATGGTGTGTGTGTGTGTGTGTGTGTGTGTGTGTGTGTGAGAGAGAGAGAGAGAGAGAGAGAGAGAGAGAGAGAGAGAGAGAGAGAGAGAAAGATCAGGAAGAACACAAACAAAAGATCCAAGTGTTTGAAGTATTTGTTACTCTTCTCATAGAATTTCTGAGCCAAGAACCTAAAGCTCCCAGAATAAATATCTTCCTTGGTTCGAGCAGGGAGGGATTCGGTGTGGAGTTAAAAGTCAGGGAAACAGCACAGAGCCTGCGGTAGGGGTACAGGGGGACCACAGAAAGTCCTGCTCCCTTTGGGGAGGAAGAGACATAGACTTAGTCTAAGTTGTTAAGAATTGTTCAATTTAGCAAGGACAGACAAAATATATAACAATAATGTACAGAGAGTTTCATGGAAAGAGAACCGACGTTCTCAAGAGAAGCTGGGCCCCAAAGGGAAGCTGAGGAAAGCCAAGCCCTCACGTGCCAGTCATGCTGGACTCCCTTTCTCTTATTCTGACGTGAGAACTAAGAACTCAACACTTGAGAATAGGAGACCAGCACTAATCAGATATTTGTAATCTGTGGCCACTCTTTCCTAACCAGGTTCCTCGGCAGCTTGCTCAGTCAGGGGGCTTTGTCTGTTCCTTCACCATTGCAGGTAGCTCTCCTGGAAATCCTAGTGTGACATTGGAATCAGTTGCCATCCAACCATGGCCTCGGCTGCTGGAGGCAAGAGAAAAGATCGACAGAAGTTGGAACTGGTCTGCTGAGCAAAGGCTCCTTTCTCAAAGCGGGAGGTTAGAGTCAGGGGAGGGGGATTTGATTAAAGGGAGCAAACCTTCCGTGACCAAGGCAACCAGAAGGCCCCCAGAAGCCTGTGGGAGTTTGAGGGAAGAGACATGAAGAAGTCCTGTAGATTTGTTACATCAAGATGTTAATGTTTTTAATCAAGGTTCCTAGGTGACCCTTATGCAATTAACTCACGGTCCAGTTGCCCTATTATGTATCTTCAGCTGATTCTCTTTGTGGCTTTTCCCCTCTTTCCCTGACTAGCACTTCTAAATTTGAGAAGTGTTTATGAGCCACTACATTCAGCATTAATTTAATCCGAGTGCTTAATTCATTTCTTTCTCTTTTGTAGCTGATTGAAAAAAAGAAGGGAGGCAGCTATTTCAATCAAGGTTTTATCCTCTCTAGAGAAAGGGGATAATTTAAATATGTGGGGCACAGTATTTCTAAAACCTGGGCAAATAGCCTAATAAAATAATTCTGAGCATATGAATGCATTCACGTTTCATTCCCCTTGCCAGGTGCAGCCCGTGGGAGCTGCTGAATAGCTTCTTGGATCAGTGTTCATTCAAGTGATGATAGGAAAATGATTATGAAGGCACCCTTTTAGGAAATTAGAATTTCAAGAGCATAATTCTGAATATAGCTCTTAATAATTTTCGGAACCATAGCCAGAATTGTACAAACTTAAAAGTGAAGTAAATGCATTTTAATTAACCACACAGGTCAATATCAGACAATCTTTGAATTGAACATAGAAGTAGAGAGGAAATTGATAAGAAAGTATTTAATAGTGAGGCACTAACTACAGATTAAAGAACCCATTTTAAAATTCACCTTGCTGCTTAACATTGTTCTTATATTGTGGTCTCATGCTCTCAGCTAATACTAGTCAGAAAGTGTGTGCTGTCATAGTTCACTGGCAGATATGGCCAATAGCATGTCATCAATGATTCATCCAGGAAAGCATGCTTCATTTATAGAGTGGAGGATTCTGACATGGCCAACACACACGACACTCAGTATTCACAGAAAATTAGTGACTATTTACCAGAGAGTACGGCTGAGAGTACCAAGCTGCCCTGCCAGTCTGAATTTACAAGGCCAGAACCTTTGGCCAAATTTCTGCAGGCTATGTTTTTTAGAGGAGAAAAATACTCAGGCACAGTGACAGTGTGCTTAAAATGAGAAGAAATCAGTAGAAGTCTGCAGTCCTCCATCTACCTGGCCTAGGGTGACACAGTGGTGAATGTGGGTTTCCAGATAAATTTCTTTAGATTCTCATCTTATAACGATTTGATTTTGTCCGCTACAGAGCAAAATAGGAAGCACAGATTTAAGAGTATGGAATCATAAAAATGGAAAAATTTGATAGATAATGAAATGACATAGTTGCAATGGTCTGTCTTCTGAGTCTTCCACAGGAGCAGAAAGAGAAAGGTATCGAGAAACATTGGAGTTGGTTTGTACAGAGAAGGTCAGGAATTCAGACAGGGGCTGGAGAGGTGGCTCAGTGGTTAAGGGCACCTGCTAATCTTGCAGAGGTTCTGGGTGTGGTTCCCAGCACCCATATGATGTCTCACAACCATCTGTAACCCGAGTTCCAGAGGATCTGGTATCCTCTTCTGGCCCCTGTGGGCACCAGGCACATGCATACTACACATATATACATGCAGACACACACACACACACACACACACACACACACACACACACACACACACACGCAAACAAAAACAAATAACAAAGACAAAAAATACCCTGTCAAAAATGTACAGTCTTGGTGGAAACAGGTAAAACCACGCATGGCAAGTAGCACATAACCAGGTATACTCATTCTTGAAGCTGCTGAGGATGTAGGAATGACTAGAACCAGGAAGCATTAGTGACAAATTTTCAGTGACTTACAGTCTCTAAATGGAGTGGCTCCATGGCGATACGGCAGTGGAAGAGAAGTCCAGAGTCTCTCTAGGCTTCAGAGGGGTTAAAAATACCTTGAGGACCACTTGCAAAGGCATACTCTTCTGATTAAATTCACCCGTTGAGTCTAACTCTACCAGCCTAGAACTATTTACTACCGACTGTATACTTTTGTATTGTGTTTCTCCTCTAACTGCTGGTTGTGGGATCAGAAATTTCATCAAAGCAAGCTGCCTTGTTTACCCACCTTAGTGCTTTCTGCCATGCAGAACAATTTGACTTAAAATGAGCCAAGTGCTAGGTCTTGGTCTCTCATGACCAGCTCGTGCCTTTTTCTGAGGTTCCCAGGACCTCCATGGAGTTATTCTCAGATCTGTTTTATAACTTAGAGCTTTTTCCATAAACAACACTATTCATTTTGGAAACCAACACAACTGATTTTATCAGGCAGTTACATTATGCTAATTAAGCTCTATTATTTTGGCCTATATCAACCCTTGTTGAGTAAGCCCAGGGCTCAAGCTAAACACAAGACACAGATGCACACATATGTACACACATGTACACATACACACACTTTAAAAATATTCTTTAAAGTGAGAAAGAAAACATATCTAATTTCATCATTCTTTTCTCTCTCTTCCCACTCAACACATTTTTTTTAACCTTTTTTCATTTCCTGTGGAAACAGTTCTAGGCTTCAAAGCTTGCTCCTTCTTGTGCATATGTATGTCATACATTTCTAATCCAAAAGTTTCCATACTCTCAGAGGCACAAAAAGGCAGAACCAGTGCAAAGAAGCTCCAGTGGCTGGCCAAAACTGGCCAAGACTCTTTTTTTGCCATTATTCTGCTGTAACCAATACCCTGTTGTCTGCTTGGGGCAAAGCCAAGAAGGAACAGGTTCATTTGGGATGAACCCCCCAGGGTTATCAGAAAAACCCAACAGCAAAGACTCTAAATCTGACACTCGCAGTCCTTACAGAGGAGCCAAAACAGAACACAACGTGATCCTGTTCTGGAAATCTTAGCCTTGCCCAGGTCACTAGCTTGCCTGGCTGGTTTTGTGGATGCCAGTATAACATGACACAGATTTAAAGGATCTCCAGAACTGGGGCTGAGGTGTGGTGGGTTATATAAGCTAAGTAGGGTGATGTTTGGCTTGTCAAAGGCTGATAACCAGCATGTTAGAGTTTCACTTTCTTCTTTCTAAAATGTCTGGGGACAGAATAAAATGGCTTGAAATCTTAGTTTTTTGGGGGATAAAATCTATAATTTATTACATAACCTATTTCTTACAGTTTATATTCTACTAGATGTTCACCTAATCTTTGTCAAGGCTTGTGAATGGAGCAGGAAACATTTCTGCAACAATACTCCTAGAAGGGAGGGAATAGGCAAGCAGACACAAGAGCCAACAACTTGTGAATTAGTAAGCTCACTTCTAATTCTAAATTATGTAACTCTACATATAAACAGAAGACAAAAAGCCAAATATATTAGCAGAAAACAGTAAACATTATATTTTAGTTAGTAACAGAATCATTTATTTGAGACATAGATGCACTTGATGTAAAAACATAAATGTAGGCAAAACATTCATACACATAAAATAAAATTAAAATTAGAGATTTTTGCCTAAATATAGTTGGATTTGCATTTTTCCCGGGGATTTTTACTGATTCAAAAGAATCTGGAAAGTCTTAATATAGACGGTGGCTCCAGTGAGAGTATAATGACTAAAGCCTGAGCATGCACCCTCAGTGGTTATTCCCACACGCCCTCCCTCAGGCAATGGGGCAGAGATACTATGATAGGTAGGAAAAGAGGGAAACACAAATTCTGGGAATTTTTCCAACCTAAAAGACTATAGTATGCCAGTTACTACTAATGATGATAATAATGTAGGGAGTCTCATCTCCTTTTAAGATACTGTTTCTCTATTTCCCCCTGCTTGCATACCTGTGGGCCCTGAAGCCGACATCTCACATCTTTCTTAACCTCTCTCTTACTTTTTGAGACAAGGTCTTTCATTGGTCTGGACCTCACCAGTTAGACTAGGTTGGCTGAAAAGTGAGATCCAGGGATCTACCTATCTGCCTCTGCCTCACAAATGCTGGGATTCAGGGAGCATCACCACACTCGGCATCTTTATGTTGGTTGTAGGGATCTAACATAGGTCCTCATGTATATGTAGCAAGGACTTTACCAGTTGAGTGTAGCTGAAGTTTTCCTGTGTCCCACCCGGTCCGCAGCCACTCAGACCCAAGTAAACATACAGAGGCTTATATTAATTAAAACTGCTTGGCCATTAGCTCAGGCCTACTACTGACTAGCTCTTACACTTAGACTCAGCCTATTTCTGTTAATCTATATGTCGCCACGTGTTTCGTGGCTTTACCTGTGTGCCATTACATGCTGCTGCTTGGACAGCAGGTGGCATCTCCTGACTCAGCCTTCCTCTTCCCAGAATAATCCTGGTCTGGTTATCCCACCTATACTTTTTGCTTAGCTAATGGCCAATCAGCGTTTTATTAAACCAGTGTACAAAAGCATTATTCCATAGCAATTGAGCTATCTTCCCAAACTTGGTTTTATCTATTATCTTAATTGATCAAACAACAACAACACCAACAGCAAAACCTTAGTAGTGTTGACGAAGACACGATAAATAACTCACAAAAGGTAAATTAGGAAGCACATAGCCTGTTACTTTCCATGAAAGAATGTTTGTGATTCTCCCAAAAATTACTCTTTGTAATACAAGTTGGAGGAGTAGGTAGAATAATGGCCCCTGTAATGTTTTCAAGATCTTGATCCCTGTGTCCTGTGACTGTACAAATTCACATTGCATATGGTAGCACTGACTTCAGCTGGCCTTAATGGGCTCACTTGAAAATAAAGATATTATTTTAGATTACCTGGGTAGACTTGATATAATCAGGAAGTCCCGTATGAGTAGATGCAGGAGATAGAAGAGATGAAATAATGAGAGAAGAATGTGACCTCCTGCTGTTGACTTTGAAGACACATGAAGGGACCATGAACCAAGGGATGTGCAGGGCACTGGAAGCTGAAATGAGCTCTACCCCAGAGTGTCAGAAAAGAATGTTGATACCTGAAGGTTTAGCCAGTGAAGTGAATGTCAGACATTTACCTGTGGAATGTTAGCATTTTTTGTATTACTTTAAGTCATTAAGTTTGTGGTCATTTGTTTCAACAGCAACACAATACTGGTGCTGTAAGAAGTTTCAGTAAGGGATTTCTAAGTTGATGATGATTACAATAAAGTGATTAAGAACAAACTCTCCAGAAAACAAATAATAATAATAAAGAATAAAAACCAGTGGCTTTTGTCCATTCACCTTATGTGAATATTTCTATCATGGCCAATTTCAAATGACCATGGAGTGATCACTGAACTCTGAGTTAGGAAGAGATGTGCATGATCTCTCTGGAGGGAGAACTTGCTAGCATAGCACTGGAATAAGTTTGGTAAATTGAGGGCTTAGCCCTTTAGAATTTCTTGGCACACATTAGTAGAGGCAGCTCTTTAAGTAAGAACCCTGCATACCTAACTCAACATTTCAAATTCTCTTGATGGCATTTTCTCCTTGAATAATAGACACAGTGGAAAGCCAGTAACAAAACAGCAGTCACTGCTTCCTGTCACCCAACTTAGACTTTTTCTCATGCCAAAAAGCATTGAACCAATTTATAAATAGAATTTCCTTTTAACCTTATTGTCGATCTCCTAACAGTGAAGGAAAATGAGACCAGGAAAGATCACATGGGAGAAACTGAACTTGGGAGAAGAGAGGTGCAGAGTTTCTACTTTTCAACACTGACAATATTCATTGTGCAGGACAAGGCACATGACGACGAGCAGCTGATTAAAGAATGGTCTTTATTGATGTCTGGATCGGCTGATGTCAATACTGAGAAGTCCTCTCTTTCCACAATCAATCCAAATTGTCAATACGGTGAATCACCTTGCTCCCAAGGGACCCACTTCTGAGTGCAAGGTGTTAGTTAGAATGGGATAAACAAAATTGTCTTGTGACTACTGCTCTGTAAAATCAGTGCTCTGGACTTGTTAGAAGCTTGGGGAGTCTCTTCTGAGCTGGGTACCTCCGTTGTTGGGGTCATCAATATGAGGGGGAGGTGCTTTCATCTTACTAATGAACTATATTTCCGTCGCTTCCTGTTCAGATCATGTATTCTGGATGACAGCTTCTCCAGGGTAAACCGTTCCTTTTGTCTGATTCTCTTTGCTCTTCCTTGAGATGGTGTCATATACTGGGGATTTGGTGGCAGGGGACCCCTTATAATTCTGCAGCACAGAGTTGGGCTTCTGTGAACATAGGCCCTTGCTCTACGTGTTCTTCATAGAGCCTGTGGGGAGGAAGTTAGCATTTACTGGGACCTAGTAACATAACCTGGGCTCCATGTGGCCTTTAGAAAAGAATATGTTGGCTGCTGCACCTGAGGCTTTCAGCTTCAGCCATTTGCTTCCACTCTCAGGTCTTCCTTGATCTTGACACAGACTTCTTCTAGAATCCCCACCCCCCAACACACACGCAGTTACATGCTCTCCTTAGAGCTTACAGGATCTGTGGATGTTCCATATAGAAAAGTGGCGCTTCTAACTCTCACCGACATCCCTTGTGGTGCTATATTCTCACAATGGCTGCATGCTGGACACAAATGAGCTTCTCGGTCCCTGGAATTATACTGGAGGAACTGAGTCTGTAGCTTGATCAGTCTATGGGCTCCAAGATGTTAGGTGCAGTAGGTTCAAGACACTAGTTCTGCTGCTGTTACATGGCACTTCTTCCTTGTAAACTGCACTGTCCTTAAGGAGGTAGCTCCCTGTGGCTGATTTTTACCTTTCTCATGGGCCACGTCCATCTCAGTAAGGCTCAGTGGTCAGCTTTCATAGGTGGCAGAGATAGCCTTTCAGCACAAAGGAAGGAACTCTTTACATGCGAAGTGGCTTTCTTTTTTCTATAAGAATTATAGAAAAGCCGTAAAGCAGGAATTAGCTAAAATGAAAATGTATTGACTTGGGTTAAACATGTAGCTTGGTGTTGGGCCTTCTGTTTACTTTGTACATTAGTTATTTTTTGTTATTGTGATAAAATACCAATAAGCGATTTATGGAAGAAGGCTGCAGAGCAGGAGTCCACAATGGCAAAAGCAGTGTGGCAGCAGCTGTCTGGAGAAGGAAGCTGAGCGATTACATCTTCAACTACAAACATGAAGCAGAGAGTAGGAATCGGACATGGGCCAAGGCTATGGGTTCTCAAAGCCCATCCCCCGTGACAATTTTTCCAGCAGGGATCCACCACCTAAATGTTCCATAACTTCCCCAAGCAGTGCCAACAAGAAACCAAATGTTTAACTGCATGACCCTGAGGGGCACATTTCTCACTCAAATCATCACACGATGCATAAGGCCTTGGACTCAGTCACCACCAGTGTGAAAAACCAAAGCCAAAAATAACAAAAGGCATTGACCTAATGTCCTAGCTAGTCCTATTTTATCTGTTAAAGGCTTGTGCTGATGAAGACGTCAAATACACTTATTTTTTGAACAGAATCATTTAAGAATTTAAATAAGGCCGATGAGGTGGTATATGTCTATAATCTCAGCACTCTGGGGCTGAGGCAGGAAGATTGTGAGTTCTAGGCAGTGAGACCCAGTCTCAAAATAAAGGCAACTACCATGACAACAAAGATAAAGAAAGAAAAAGTAATTGAATCCTGTTGAGCTTTGTGCCTAAAGTGCTACTATATTAATCCGGTGCTTTCACCGGCATTAAAGTAGTTTGATCTTAGTGAACTAGCATTCACAATGTGCTTTCAATAGCAGAGGAGCATCTTTACATTTCAGAGGCGTTTTTCTCTGTTCTGTAGTTATTCGTGTTTTGTTTGATTAGTATGTATTCCATCATTTTGTAAGTAGCCGTTTCCACTTTTTCCTCCTTTCCTTTTAGCATTACTCCATGTCTACACTGAGCATACATTCCATAAAATGGAGAATCCCGTGCTAGTTATTTTTTTTTTCAGGTACTGTACCTCATGCCTAGAAATGACTCAGCTCCTGAATGATTGCAGCAGCCTTTCAGTAAATAGGCAATGAAGAAGCAAATCTTGTTTACCTATCAATGCCAGGCCTCTCATGGGGGCATTGTGACTCAGCAATGGGCTGACTCATGAAAAGTGAGTCACAGCTGACAGAAAATTTCAGTTGCAAAAATGGAACATTCTCATCCAAGCTGACAATGTGAGTGATCAATGTAAGAACCACTCAACCAATTATGATTATTGAATGAGGTTCTGGATCAATAACTTAATAAAATAAGAATGATTGAAATGGGCAAAGAATGCCCTTTTCTAACATCTGAATGGACATTTTAGCACCTGCAATCCAAGATAAAAGCTGATATGACTCTTCTACTGTGAACAGAGGCAAGTATTTGGGAACCTTCTCTTTCTTGAAATACTCTGCCGCTTTGCTATCCATGTACCTGGAGTGAAGGGCTGGTAACCTAGACAGAGCAGCTGTCTTGTAACCAGGCCGTTCCAGGAACCTGCTAATGATGCTGGTTGGTGTACAAAGCTGGAGAGAGACCGCCATGTTGTGTGTGTGGCAAAGGAAGACACCACCGCAGGCTGCCATCGCCTAGCTCTGCCTTGCTCCCCGGAGGTCGAGGGAACCACTAAGCAGTAGACATCAACTCCACTTTGTTGTTGTTGTTGTTGTGCCGGAACTACCCAACAGCAGAAGCCGAGAGAGACAAACGAGTTCCAGAAAGGGAAGCTCCTCTGCAAACGAGGTGAGCGGAGGCCTTAGAATTCTACAAATGTTGGAAGAATACACCCGTCAAAACAGAGCAGTCGCAGGCACGTGATGAACAGTGCTCATCTGCTGTCACAGCTACCGACATTTGCGTTGCTGGAATTACCACAGTGTGCGGCTGGCTACCAGGTCCAGGCAGTTCTTCTACTAAATGATGTAAACCATTCTATTGTCCCAATCCCCTCCACTTTTAGCCCTTGCTAACCAGAATTTTCTGCTCTACTCCTTTGAGGTTGCCGTTTTCAGATTGTGTATTGAAATGGGATTGGCCTCCATTTGTCTTCCTGTGTCGGGCTCTTTTCAACTGATATAATGTCCTTCAGATTCACCTATGTTTTTGCAAATGACAGAATCTCCTGCTTTTGAAAGGATAAGTGGTATTCCACTGTGTATAGACGCCACACTGTCTTCATGTGTTCTTCCATGGATGGCCACTTAGGTTGATTCCTCATCTTAGCTACTGTGAACAGTGAGTGATACAAGCAGCGTGAGTACAGACACCATTTTGATACCCTGATATCAGTTCCACTGGATATAGACTCAGGATGGGATCTTTAGAGCTATGCCCTTAAAAAGGTACTTATTTCATTTTATTTTGTGGATGGGAGTGTTTTGTCTGCATGCATGTGTGCTTGTAGAGTCAGAGGAGGGCATCAGATTCCTTGAAACTGGAATTACAGGTGGTTGTGAGCTGCCTTGTGGGTGCTGGGCACTGAACAGAAGTCCCTTGTGAAGAGCAGCAAGTGCTCTTAACCACAGAGCCCTCTCTCTGGCCCCATCTTCACTGGTCTACATGTGTTAATTAATACCCATGTACTGTAGGAAAGCAATCTAAGCAGCGGGGGAAGGGAAAGGAAAGGCTAGCCTACGCATTTCCGAAGAGTGTCATCGTCAACAGTTTGCTTCACATACTTGTTTCTCAACATTACATTATGATGTTTGCTATTTTATAAAGTAATTTCACTTTGATTTAATTATATCATTGACATCTTTTTAATATTTTCCATTGTCTATTCTAACTGGTATTGACTTAGTAGATCTTATACTTTTACGAGGTATTAGAATCAACTCTCTCTCTCGTCAAAAACCCATTTGCTTCATTTAGCAGAATTTTTTTTCTATTATGTCCAAACAGTCTTGGGGGATTTTTTAAATTTAAATTTAATTTTCTAATTGACCAAATATTGATACATTATACCCTGGGCCAGGGACTGGCATCGGGCCTGAGACTCAGCTGTAACTCACTTTCAAGAGAGCAATGTTTCTTCTTCAGATTGTCTTCAACATTACTGAGACAGACTCACTCACGAGCTAATGGCTGTTGTCTTAAAAACAGCATCAGCAAATTTGTTTCAATAGGAACATCTCTGGCTTGCAGCCTTCAGGCTAGGAGCATGATGTTTGGAAAAAATGACTAATTCACAATCTAGAACAGTTTTCCATCAACCTGTGCAACTTTAACAACCTTTGGCCCTTCTGTTACATTGGTAACTTACCTGTTATATTTAAGTAAGCTAAATGATTCATATGGCAATTCAGAATCTCTCTTCATAGTTCATTAGTTACAGCCACAGAAATTGTCAGTTGACAGAGAATATATTTTAGTACTACCATCTTGGAAGCAGGTTTCGATTATTTTTGATAAGAAAATTGGGAATTTGTAGAGCAGGACACTCATCATCTAGCATCATGGACCCCATAACTTGTATAACTAGAAATCAACGATGATATGAAAAGTGAGAAGCAACGCACAAAATGACTAGTGTTGTGCCTAAATGTTCTGACTTTTTCTTAGAAAGAGTGTCTATTGGACAATGCAAACTTTATTTGAAAAACCTTCTGTTATGTTTTTTTTTTCCACTACAAAATGCTTAATCGTACATGATTCCTGAGTTCTCACGTGTGCATGTATTAAGTCACATGTGTTAAGTCACTGCCTTGCAACACTAAATGTCTCTGAAGAATGAGGAACTAATGAGGAGTAGGGCCAAATTCTGGAATGAATTATTCATGGAAAGTGACATCTGCAGAGCTCGACGTCTAATAAAAACACAGGGCAAATAAGTAAATGTTTCCTTTTCGCACAGACATTGAAGTTTTTGTATGAGACAGCTGTTATTACATTACCTGACTCGAAATGACTACTAGAAAGTGAAGAATAAAAGTTGCATTTTACTTTTTATGGTCATGAAGTTAAGTGATCTAATTTAATGTGCTCATTTAAATAAAAGACATTTTAATAGTCCTATAACCCAGGAGTCTGCTCATTAATGGAGAGTTCTGCAGAAATGGGGTACACTTCTGTTTATCTTTTCTGTCAGGATGCTTGGAGCTTTGTGAGAACAATTCCAAATGACCACAGTTATATGTGTTGAGTGTAAAACAAGCTCACTGGACCCCTCAAAGCCTAAGGTGCTTTTTACTTGGATATTCTCTTCTGTTATTTCTCAATGGAACTCAGCATTTTCCACGTTGTCTGAGAAGAAGAATCTTCTATTTTTCTCCAATATTGCAAAAAAGATAATGTACATTTTAAGACTCCTTAGATTGCAAAGGCACTGTTGTACCATCTGTGTAAATAAACACATAAGAAGATGTGAAGTCATTTGCTATAAATAAAAACCATTTTATGTTTTTAAACCTGGGATTAGCTATGTTTTAACTGTAAGAAATTGAAAGTTAGACTCTTACTATATTTAAATAGCACAAAAAAATGACCCAAAGTCATAAGAGAATTTCTTTTTTTAAAATTTATTTATTTATTTATTTATTTATTTATTTATTTATTTATTTATTGTATTTTGAAACAGGGTTTCTCTGTGTAACAGTCCTGGCTGTCCTGGAACTCATTTTGTAGATCAAGCTGGCCAGCTGGATCAGAGATCCACCTACCTCTGCCTCCCAAGTGCTGGGATTAAAGGCGTGCACCACCACAGCGCGGCGAGAATTTCTGTAAAGCTAAGGGTAGACATTTTAAAACACACAGACCTTGACTCGCTGGTTTTGAAAGTTGAGAAGAGTTTGAGGAAACACACAGGTTCTTCTCCAATGCCCAGATGCTGCCATGTTTAGCCCTCACTTGACAATGGTCAACAGCTTGTGAAGGTTACCCCACCTGTTGGCAAGGGCACCAATATGCTTTGAGAGTTTGAAATAGTCAAGGCAGAACTGCCTATAGGAAGGGGCAATTAGACACAGGAATAAACTAGAATGAGTGTTCTATTATTATGTATTTATTTACTTATTAATTATTATTATGAATGTGTGTGTGAGTGTGTGTGAGTGTGTGTGTGTGTGTGTGTGTGTGTGTGTGTGTGTGCGCGCACGTGCGTGCGTGCGTGTGCCATGGCACTGTACAGAGGTTAGGGGATAGCTTTGTGGAGTTGGTTTTCTCCTTTCACCTTCACGTGTGATCCAGACATCAAATTCAGGTTAGCACTTATTTATTTACTTACTTCAGTCCACTTGAGCCATTATTCTGACTTTTTAAAAGGGAACTTCATCGATTTCCTTCATCAGACAGTTGTTGAATGGCTGTAAAATAGAAGACACAGTTTTTTTTGTTGTGTTGTGTGGTGTTGTGTTGTGTTGTTTTTGGTGCTATAGAAATACTTAACTGCAGGTGAGTAGTAGCTACATAGTGAAATACTTAGCTATGTAGCTACTACTCACCTGCAGTTAAATATATGCTTTAATGAATTAAAACCCATAAACTGAAAATTCAGTTTCCCAATCACACTGGCCATGTTTCAAGTGTTCAATGTCACTAGCAGCTACCGGATTGGACATAGCCCTCAAAGCTATTTAAAGACCAGCCCAGTATGTTCTCTGTGGCCATGGCAGTCAAAGATGTGGTCCTGAAGCCTTTCATGCTGTGCTGTAGTTCGAGGGATGATGAATGAACAATTTGGGAGCTTCAGAGAGGACCCCCAAATAAGCTCAGAGAGTACAAGGTGGAATCACACAGGATGCTTGGGACAGAGTGACAGGGAGAAGTGGCATGTGGAGTCAAGCCAGGTGTTTTTGTCCCAACAACAAAAAGAGACTAATCAATAATATATAACTGAAGACAGAATGAGAACTCCTCGCAAAGGCAGGCATGAACCCGGGGTGAGGAAGGAAGGAGAGGAGATTAAGGTGACGACTTGGGAACACTGAGCCCCAAAGTTATTGGAATTCTGTGCATTGCTCAAAGGCAGAGTTAGGACTTTTTTTTTTTTTCCTAAAGGAATTGGTAAACCCTGAGGATTTTTAAGTGGGAAATGTGATCCAAATGTTATTTTGGGAAGATGTATCTGGCAGAAGCGTGCTGACTGGATTGGATGGAGAGAGAACAAGTTGATAGACCATATTAAAGTGTCTTGAAAATAGACCATATGTGCAATTGTAAGAGTCTCAACTTACTTTGGACATAAGCAGTTGTCAATTTTGAAAAAAAAATAAGATTATCTTGTAGTAGCATTATTAGAACCTCAGGTCCCCACAGGATCCTAAATGCCTGATTTCTTTGCCTCTTTTATTATCCCAAAAATCTGAAGGACGCCAGTTGCCCACACTTGGAAGCAGAGCCACAGGAAGGGCTCTGGGATAAGGAAATGAGAACTGTGGGAAAATAAGCAACTAGAAAGAGTCAGTCTAAAGAGAAGAAACAGAATCCACAGACTTCAGAGTGGAAGTCACCTGGGAGACCTCGGGAGGTGGAGGCACTCATCGGAATGGCCTCTGCCCCCGGTGCTAATCCTCCTGACAGAGGTGTGCCAGAGCCAGAGTGTGCAGGCTCAGGAGATGGCGAGATTCTGCTCTGCGATGCTGCTGTGTGCCTCCCGTCAGTCAGCACTGCCTTCGTGTAGAACTATTTCCACCACAGAAACTGGCAAATATGGACAGACAATTTAACGATGGTTTGGCTTAAAAATTTGTTTCACTTAATCATGGTATGGAAGTGATACTTATTCGGTAGAGGTTGTAATTTGGGTTTTAATCTTCTCTTGGGCAAGTGATGTGCTATTTGATAGTCTTTGCTGATGCTGGGCAAAGTGGCATCTAGCCATAACTTGCAGTCAGCCTTGGGATCAGAAGGGAACTAACTGATCCATTACAGTGTGCAGTATTGTTGAGCTTAGATGATGTGCAACAAACACATTGTCCATTCACTGCATTTTCAACTTAGGGTATGTTTGTCAGACTTAACTCTATGGAAAATTGAGGAGCATTACTGTACATCAGGACTGCTTCTCCTCACATCTATGCCCGTAGAGTGGTGTCAATATCTTGCCCTCAGAAACTACAGAAACATAGATTCATCTTATTGCTTTTTGAAAAGACAAAACTAGAAAGTAATGACACTGTGATGTATGCACAGTCATGCCAGGATCAGACAGACCAATTCTTCCAAACTGAAGCTTAGAATTCTTGGTGTACATATGGACAGACAGTGTTTGTCATGCTACCTGTGCCTTAAGCTACACACATTAATGCTTGTGTGTACTGTTTTTGGATTAATTCTTCCATTCTTGCTCTGCCATGGAGTTCAAGTCACCCAGGAGACAGGTGATTCCCTCTTCCTGAATTTCTCCTACAGATTTCATGTAGCCTGACCTGTGATTTATGGACAGGAAAGTTGTCTTCATAGTTGCATTCTTACTAATTGAAGTGGATAGTATGTCTGCCTTTAAGTGCAGACAATAGAAGCCTTCCTGCATCTTAGGCTCATCTGTCATTGTCTACTCTTCCTCCTGCAGCAATTCTGAGCAGCTACTGTGAGAACCACTGTCATGACCAGCTACCACTGGCTGAATGTTTGATGCATACCTGGTAGTATTCTGAGGACTTTCCATGGTCTTATTTGATCTACCACCAACCTTATGGTTAGAAGCTATCATGATCCATTCCTCAGATGAAGAAATGGGATCAGAGAAATTAAGAAACATACCCAGTCATTTAAGGAATTAAAATTTGATGTCAGTGTAGCTGAAGTTTTCCTGGTCCTGTCCGGGTCCCACGGTCCCAAGGTCTCGCAGTCGCTCAGACCCAAGTAAACACACAGAGACTTATATTACTTATAAACTGTATGGCCGTGGCAGGCTTCTTGTTATCTAGTTCTTATATCTTAAATTAACCCATTTCTATTAATCTATAAGTTGCCACGTGGCTTGTGGCTACTGATACTTTTACATCTCGTTTCCTCTGTGTCTGGCTGGTGACTCCTGACTCAGCCTTCCTCTTCCCAGAATTCTCATCTCTGCTTGTCCTGCCTATACTTCCTGCCTGGCTACTGGCCAATCGGCATTTTATTTATCAACCAATCAGAGCAACACATTCACAACATACAGAACATATCCACAGCATGTCAATTCAAATGATCAACCTCACAATGCCAATCTGTAACCATTAACTCATGTTGTTGGTCTCTCCTAGAATAACAAAGGCTCCCAGGGGCTTTGTAAGTAAAAATTGGTAGCCCTTGAGGCTATCAGTGATGAGAAATGAAACTTTTTCGTCATTTCCCTAGCTGAGTGTTTTGGTATTACATTTATGAGTGATGGACAGAATAAAGGCCAAAGTTCATATATATACACAGAGTACTGCTTATAGATTGCTTAGGACCCATGAAACGACAGCCATTGAATGAATCTTTAGTAAAATCCCACCTGAGAATCCCCAGGTTGAATCAGAGTCCTGAGATTGATACAAATCTATGACCAGTTTTTCCCAAGTCTTTCATAATTAAAAGCTCTGATGTTAAACAAAGAAGCAAGCAAACTTCAAGCCAAACAACAGTAAAATATCAAATTATTTGGGAATTTCTAAGTTTAGCAAGTAGTAAAATAATTATTTGAGACGTAACCTAGCAATATAGTCGGTGGGGAAAATATTCACTTTATGGCTATCTAGTGTACTATACCGTGGATAAATGGCTGTAAGATCAAAACAGCTCAAAGCATGCTCACAAAGGACTGAAAGACCATAGTAAGTGGAGACCATGGAACTGATGCCATCCCACGAGCTGGGTGTGGAACATGGTAAAGAAATCTGTTGTTATAATGTCATGTTTGTATATATTCCCACTTGGGCTTGGACATGCATCTATTATAGTAACACGGTAAAATAACCAGAGGGGATGGAAATTCCTGCCTAGACTTGGGTTTTTAGACATGCTTCCTTTATTCTCAACACCCATCACGTGAGAAACGGCAGCTCGAGCATAGACTTGGCAGGCAGAGCCTGTTCGTGTTTCCTTAAACACTCTTCCTTTCTCTGCAGTAGTACCTATTTTGAGCGAACTAAGTAGCCTACACTTGCTGCCCAGACTTCCGAAGGGCATTGAAGCCTTGTTTGGAGCACATAATTTATGCTCTGCTGAAAAATAGCTGAGACTGTAATGGTGCCCAGAGAATCTACACTCTCTGCAGACCAGGGTCCCATTAATATGCAGTATTTCATTGACAATCTTTTCTAAGTAGGTTTGAGAGGACAATGCCTTGTTTGAATAATAATATGGCACATTTTACTATTCAAAGTGCTTTACCGTAAATCACCCATCTCATTTCATTTTTTTTTTTTTAAATAATGAGGGAGATAAGACCGGGATTGTTATCTGTGGGGACTCTTGGAAGCCCAGAAAAGTCACGTAAGTCACAAGGCAGGCTCTCAGCAGAGCGGTGATTACCAACTTTGACTCTCTGTTCCCAGCTCCTTTGAGTCTTTTAAAAAGAATGTGCGGACACCAGTGTCACAGGCAGAATACTGAATTTCCAAGCACAGCCTCTGCCTCTTCTATTCCCATAGCTCGCTTTTAGCATCATTTTAGACTTGTGGCCATGTAGGGAATTATAAACAAAAGCTTATAATTCAACTTATTCTCTTAGTATTTTTTAAAATCCAACCAGAAAAGTACTTGAACACTTTTTTTTTCTTAAAGTATGTTGTTTGCTTGCTTGCTTATTCATTCATAGTCAGGATCTTATCATGTAGCCCAGGCTGGACTGGAACTTACTATATGCACAGGCTGGCCTCGATCTTATAATTCTGTGTGTCAGCCTCCAAAGTGCTGGAAATACAGATGTGCACCTGTAGATTTGGTTAGCAGATTGATTTTGAGGCTCTCTTTTTGTGGTTTTACCATAAAATTTCTTGGAATATATACATACTAGTATCATAATATATAATGGTGCCATGTGTGTATGCATTTGTATATATGCTAGAGGTTTAACAAGGTCTTCTGCTTTAATGTCCATTGCTGGGATAGATGCCATGACCAAAAACAACTTGGGAGAGAAAAGGGTTTATTCCAGCTTACAGGTCACAGTCCATCGTCAAAGGAAGCTGAGGTAGAAGCCCGACGCAGGAACTAGGAGGCAGGACCTGAAGCAGAGACCGTGTAGAAATGCTGCTGACTGACACTGGCTTGTTCCCAGGCTGATGTTCAGCTACCTTTCTTTTAGTCCAGGTTCTCCAGCCTGAAGGTGGGACTGCCCACTGTGAACTGGACATGCCTACGTCCATCAGCAGTCATGGGGAGGCCCCAAGAGACGTTCTCACAGGCCAATCTGAAGATGCAATTCCTCAGTTGAGATTCTGTCTCCCCAGGTGTGTCAAGCTGACAACTAAGATTAGCCACCTCACTGGGAATTACTATTTTCTTCTATTAAACAAACAAACAAACAAAAGACACCTACAAATACTTCTGCTCTGCTCACAATCCTTTCGTTCTCCACATTAACATACATTCCTCAACCTTTATATTTTACTTTGCTCCTATATTGCAAATGAAAATGTATACAATGTACATATACTCTCACACCTGTGCTTATGCATGCTAGAGATATAGTTTTGGTCACTGCTTGTAAATATGAGATTATATCATAAGACTTTTCTGAAACTTAGTTAACAATGCTCGTGAAAATACTTTAATCATATCACATAGCCTAGTTATACTTTGTGGCCTTTAGTGGCTGATTGAAATTCCATACTAAGGAAAAACATTACGCAAATAACCATTACGCTAATCAACAAGCATTTATTTGTTCTAGATAGATCTTGTTTTTCTTTTTATTTTTACCACTTGAAAAATTTCTACATGAAATATATTCAAACAATGCAGCACAAAATAGCCGCATATAACTTTATTTTTATTCATGTAGGAGAGAGTATTTTCATTTTAGTGGATCTGACACATTGCTCTCTAAAAGAGATAGCAATGCTTTACACTTTTGTCAATGTTTTGAGTCCCTACTTTATTTTATTCAAGCTGTACTCTTTCCTTTTATTCAGGTTAATACTAGTGTTGTAATTTCTATTTCCTTTCCAGTTTCAGGGCAATCTGATAAGGCAATCATGATTTTGCCTGTAATCCCTCAGTTCCTACTGCTGACCAAATTATGATTCTCTGGACACAATTGCTAGTTATTTGAACTTCCGTGTTTGTTTGGAGACTAGATGTCATTACATAGCCTCAGCTTCCTGACTACTAGGATTACAACTCTGCACCACCAGGTTAGGCTTAGCCGTTTGGATTTGTTCTTCTGTGAACCTGCACAACCACCCCATGTCTCTAAGTCAGTGGTTCTCCCCACCCTGCTCTTCTTCCTTCCTTCTCTTCCTCTTTGTGCGTCATTATTTATTAACACCTTGTCTGTTACTTCCTTGCCCAATAGTTTTCCTATTCTGAATTAATATTTTGTCTCTATATGTTGTCTTTGTGTTGTTGTTTAGTGGTGCAGTATTGTAATCCATGAGTCACTGTGAGTGATTAATCCACCCTTTTCCAATGAATGAAATTATTACCTTGTTTCATATATACTGGGATTCTGTCATTTAAACCCATGGTGTTCCCTTGAAAAATAATTTTTGAAACTGAGGGAAAATAAATCAATTAATTTTCTAGTGTGACAATTGCTAGACAACTTGCCAAGTAACTTCAAAAGGCTGCTTTCAAAATCTAAATGCTATTTTAAATGGAAGGGATTTGTGCCAATTATTTACATTTTAGAGAGAAAGAGGAAGACATTACAGTGCAAGAATGGGTAGTGTGGAGTGCTGTGGGATGTTCTGTATGTTAAATGTGTTGCTCTGATTGGTTAATAAATAAAAACACTGATTGGTCAGTAGCCAGGCAGGAAATATAGGCGGGACAAGGAGAGAGGAGAATTCTGGGAAGAGGAAGGCTGAGTCAGGAGTCACCAGAGACACTGCCAGCCGCCATGAGAAGATGTTAAGATACCGGTAAGCCACGAGCCATGTGGCAAGGTATAGATTTATAGAAATGGGTTAATTTAAGATGTAAGAACTAGATAGCTAGAAGCCTGAGCCATCAGGCCAAACAGTTTAAATAATGTAAGAGTCTGTGTGTTTATTTTATAAGTGGGCTGTGGGACTGCCGGGGCTTGGCGGGAGCTGGAGAGAAGCTCTCCAGCTACAGTGGAGTTCACATCACAGATAGGTCAAAGGTATGTGAGTCTGACAGCTAAGTTGCTAGGCATGTGTGTTACCAAATGTAACATGATGGCCATGGCCACATTAATAATGTCAGCAAAACAAAAGCATGTAAGCCTGCTCCCCAGTATTTACACTGTTGGTATTTGTTCTGTGTGGATGCCTCCACAGGCTCCTCCCCCAAAAGCACCTATACCATCCTAGACTTATGATGGTTTTAACTCTAGTATGTAATAGGTAGGTATCAGCTCTAAAATTGCTTCCATGGTAATAGTAGATTTACAAATACAAGAGAATCAAAATACATCTTTGTCAGCTAAGAATTTGACAAAGTTTTGTCATAACCTTGCATCTGGAAGAGCCAGGCCAGGCCAGGTTCACAGATAACTGGAGGTCAAAGCCCATATCCTAAAGCAACTAGTTAATTAAGTGAAGTTCTGGATTTCTGAAGCACTGGATTCTTTCTTTGCTCATCAGTTTAATATTTCGTCAGAGCCTTGGATGGTAATGGTGAGGAAAGAGTTCTCACAGTTCTAGAGAGCGCAAACACTGGGGCCAATTTCATGACAGGTAGAGAGCACAAGGTTCAAAACCACCTCAATAGATTATAAGCTGGTGGTGACATTTGCCTAGAAGTTTAGGAACTCTCATTCTTCGTATTGGCTCAAAGAAAATAAATCATGTAAACATTGCATTTGAACAAGAGCAATATTACAAAGGAATTTATGCTTTTGTGGTGTGTTTTTCCATCACAAATGAGTTGTATATCCTGGCCAGAAGTACTTAGGCAGATACGGATATGGTACCAGAGACTATAGGTTTATACATAGTTTTTGTTCCAAATCACTTTATAACAGTTCACATCAGTGCTAACTATATCTCAGGCACTACTGGAACATTCCAGAAGGAAGGAAGAAAGAAGATGCCATGTCTGACATGAGGAAACTTAGAGTTGATGAGGAAGACAGACTCAGAAAACATATCATGTTGAGATGTTCACGAAGGTGGGGGTACTGGGTATGTATGCTTATGCACCGCGCATAAAGCCTCAAGTTCAAAGCTGAGTGTTATGGTGCATGTTTGTAGTCCTAGAACTTAGGAGATCAAGGCAGGAGAATCAGAAGTTCAAGGTCATTGCGGACTACACAGGGAGTTCAAGGGCAGATAGATATATGAGAACCTATCCCCAAACAAATAAATAATAAAAACAGTAAAAGAAGGCTCTGAAATATATCAATGGATTTTCATCTTCCTTTACAATACCTTTCCCTGCAAGGTGTTTCTTGTTGCTTTTGGACTTATGTAAGAGTCCACCCTGCTCTGGGGTCTAAGGCCACGAGTTCCTGACTAATAGTAACCAAGCTGCAAGCATTTCCTAACAAGCACAGTAAGGGTGATTTAAGGGAAATCTGCTTACTTACTATGTGTTTGGTTTATTTGATGGTAATTAGCACAGATCTATAATAGAAAGAGCCAGGCTACCTCCGATACTATGTTCTTATTCCTCCAGGAAGGAGTCAAAACAAAGAGTGAGCGATGGCCACATGTTTTCTTTTCTGTGGAAGCAGTAGCTCAGACAAGTCTCCCACCTGTCATCTGCTTTAGTCTCTGTTAGAAGGCAAAACTTGTTCACTTGGCTTGGGAATAAGCACCCCGATATTGATGAGGCCTCTCCTGTACTCACCTTTGCTTAGTGTGTTTTGGGTCTATTTAAAAAGGGAAATAACTTATTTATTCTTATTTTATGTACATTGCTATTTTGCCTGCATGTATGTCTGTGTGAGGGTGTCAGATCTTGGAGAGACACACAGTTGTAAGCTGCCATGTGGGTGCTGGGGATTGAACCTGGGTCCTCTGGAAGAGCAGTCAGTACTCTTAGCCACTGAGCCATCTCTCCAGCCCCGTTTTATATGATCCCAAACTGTTTTTCACATTTTCTAAAAAACACCAAACCTGAAAAAAAAATTTCAGGGGTGAAGGGACACCAAAATAATTAAACTCTTTCATATTTTTCCTTCCTCTAGAATCTCACAATCCATGTTATTGTACTAGAGGGATATCTCTCTGTTTAAGAAACCATGGTCTGTAATTATAAGAACAAAGCACCTTTCATATAAAACACCTATGAACATCACTAGATACTTGGAAAATATTACTTTAGACAATGTAATGTATACATCTTGACAGATATTCATAACATAAGTGCTAGGAAGTTTGCTTGTGGTATTAAGTATTTAGTTTTATTTCATTGCTGCTGTTGTTATTATTGATACAGGGCCTCACTATATAGCTCTGGCTGCTCTGGAATGCCCTATGTAGACCAGGCTAGCCTTGAACTCACAGAGATGCAGCTGCCTTTGCCTCCTGTCTTTATTATTTTTGAAAGATTTATTTTTATCTTATGAGGCTGTTTGTGCCCATGTGCATGTATGCTATATGTACGCAAGTACCTTCAGAGGCCAGAGGAAGACATCAGATCTTAAGAGTTGTAGTCTTCCTGAACTGGGTTCTGTGGTATGAAGTTAATTCCTCTGAAAAGCAGCTAGTGATCTTAGCTGCTGAGTCATCATCTCTCCAGCCCCTAGTTTTCTTTCTCTTAAAAGCTTGACATCACTGCATCGACAACCTGTGTCTTACCAGAGGAAAAAGTACATAGTGGAGAAAAGGAACTCAAAATAAGGAATGAGAAGAGGAAGTATGTGCATGGACGCGTGTGTGTGAATGTGCGCGCGCATGGGAACTTGTGGCGCACGCAGCCAGTGCATGCGTGTGTTGCGAGAAATGGGATGAGATGTGTGAACACACGGCAATTTTTTCTTCTCAGCATTTAGGTTCATTAAGTAAATAAATGGTCACTGTTCATAGGATTTGAAATAGCGGATGGTATACATACTTTCCGACTCACGCCACGTGTACAGTGCAGTGTCACTTTAAAGTGGCCGGCGTCACTTCAGAAGGACCACCTTGCAGCAGGTAACATTTGTAGTCTCAGCTGTGTCATTAAATGGGAGCAGAGAGATTGGGAACTTGCCCAAGGTCTCAGAGGAAGCAAGAGAGGGGACCAGGGACCAACATTCTAGTCTGCATTTGTAGAAGAGCCCACTAAACCATGCTTCATGTCGTGGAAACTTAAAATATTTGATATGGTCCCTTCGCCTTGTAAAGGCTTTCTCTACAAGCCTGATCAACTGTCCCTTTTCTTCTACTGCCCTTCCCAATGGCTGCACCCTTGGCACGCCTGTGGCAGCAGCCAGTGTTCTCTCTACTCAGCTTTGAGTTCCTGCCTTGCTTGCTTTGGCTCACGCTGAACACAGCAGGCTTCTCTACCTGCAGCCCGCGTCGCTGACCTCCAGCTCAGTGAACTTTTCATTTACATGCACAGTCAAATTAAATTTGCCTGGCCTTTGAAAACTTACATCTGTTGAGTGTATAATTTGTATTGCCATTTGTTCCACAGATGTGTAACAAGACAAATACCTGTCCAGGCTTACACAGGATTCAGAAATGCTTACGTTAATCATGCTGGTGGAAAGAGGTTAAGGGCTATACAATAAATCAGTCTCCGAATGGTTTCACTTGGAAGGGCCTGGGAGAACAGGGTTATTTTTATCCTAGGATGCTTTTAATTTGAATCAAAAATGCTTTACCACATGTTCTGCCACGAGTTCAAAAGGATTGGTAACAAACATTTAATCTTTTTCTTCTCGGATTGGCGCTAAGCCCTCATCAAAAAGCGAACGCAGTCAGGCAGCTTATCTCCGCTGAGCTGCCTCCCTTAATGTGTTCCTGATTATCGTCGTATATATTGCTCACTGTGGCCGATTGAACAATATGGCAGTGATTTCTTTACAGGCCTCCCTGCTCTTTGAACTGTGAGTACAGAGGGCTAGAACAGAACCAGATCAATGGGATTTGAGTGCTGGCAAATCAAGCCAGATGCGATCTTTAGAGAATACATTTCCAGCTGTTTCCCAGAAAAAGACTTTAACAGATGCTGGGGACCTTATCATTCTCGTCACCATCGCCATCCTCAACATCTCCACTAACTGCACTCCCAAGTCTCTGCAAACTGTGCATCTATTCTCACTGCTTCCTAAATCATTAATCGCCATAGGGCCTCTCCAGTGCTTGAGATGGTGACTGGGTAACATGGGTAAGCCCATGACTGATGATGTGAGAAAGGAAACATAACCATAGTATATTGACACTATATGTTCATCAGTGCTCCATGATGTGTGGCTGAAAGCAATAGCCCGAATTTGCTTTCAAGGTAGCAGATGCTCACATTTCCATGTGTTTGTAAGGGGGAGAAAACATAATCCTCATTTGGGGGGACAAATGGTGCTTATTGTTTTGTGGCTATGTCTTTGTATCTTCCACATCACTATCACCAGGTCATGTAGTATCCAAGGGCTTGCCTTACAGGAAGACTGGTGCCCTAGCTGAAGAGAGTAAACTTAATGAATCCCAATGATGCTGCGGCCTTGAAGAGACTCAGTCTAGGATATAATACGTGATTTATGAATAATTATTACTTTGGCTAATTTAAGAACCATTTGGATGATGGGGTTGATGAATGGTGGAGGGAATCACACAGTCTTCCACTTCAGTGTTAGCTCTCTGTGTGCATCGATCGACACCTCCTCTAAAAGCTACGTTTATCAAACCAGTCTCCACTCGCTTGCTCTAGCATCCTAAATCCTAGCCTCCCTTACAGAACTTTCTCTAAGTGTCTCCTGTCCACAAGGTTAAGGTATTACAAGTCCACATATAAGGAACTTGAGGAGATCCAGGATTAGTCAACTTAAATTCAGCATAGTCTGTTGCCACCTAAATCAGGTTGGTCAGATAAAATGCAGGAAGGGGTTCTGATGGGGGGGGGTCCAAGTCCAGAGTATGGAAGTGTTTGGCGACTGCGGAATGGTTAATCCAGGAACAAAACGGGAAGTTTACTTAAAATCAATGACAACACAAACAGAAGTCTGGAGGAGGAGCTGGGGGGACTACTCAGGAGACACAGTGGCGAGACTTTGCTCACAGCTTGCTCAAAACACTTGCTCATTTTTTTTTTTTTTTAGTTAATTTTTTTCTTCTTAGTTTGTAAATTCCTCAAAGATAAGAACCACCAGAGGCCTTTTGTTCCTCACTTTATCCTTAATGTCTCTAACTTGGAAAAAAAAAAGCCAGCTAAATAATTTTATCATAAACAAATATTTGATCATAAACCTTTGCATAGTAGGTACTTAGGGCATATTTCAAATACTACAGTTCCAGTTTTGACTATTCTTACCTGAAAAACTCTTCTAGGCATTTTAACCTCTGGTTTTTTTGTTTGTTTGTTTGTTTTGAGACAGGGTCTCTCACTATGTAGCTCTAACTGCCCTTGAACTTACTACTTACTATGTAGACCAGGCCCACCTTGACCTCACAGAGATCTGCCTCTGCCTCCTGTGTGCTGGGATTAGAAGCATGTCCCACGAAGATGGAGTAGCCCCAGTTCTTACAAGGAACAAAACAAAACTGAACTCTCCTTTGGGGACTGACATTCATTGTTCATCACTCTCATATAATGCACTTTCAGAGTACTTTTGCAGAACAGACTTAGCACACGCAAGTTGTGAATCATGGGTGTTTAGTTTAATTTAGCTAGTTAAAGTCAAAGTTTTAGTGACTGCACAACTTTACATGAGAACAAAGGAAAACAATGTATCTTAATCTGGCATATATTAGTATATAGATAATAACTGAATGTAATTAAAAATCACAAAACATACCTTAAGACTCCTTTTCCTCAGATCACATACATAGTAAATCTGTTTGGAGGTGTGATCTCAGTATTTTTGGTTGAGTACCCTTATTGATTAAAAAGTTCTCAAGCATGTATTCCTAGTACATGTGTATTTATTACTAAACTGCACATATACAACTCTAACAATTTGTTTTCATATTTAACTTTTTTTCTGTGCTTTAGAGAAAGATAACTTTCAGTTGGAATTAAAATGGCCTCTGTTCATAAGCCAGTGGTTTCTCTTGCTCCTATCTTGGGTGTGCACACTGTTTTGGAACAGACTGCAGCTCTTAGGAAGTATCTGCAAAGTCTTGCCTCTGATTATTGCCAGGTATGAATTTTCTCTCTTCTTGAAGATACAAGCACAGCATAAAAGCACACAGAGGCTGCCCTTGCCTGGGCAGGGAAAGTTCCAGAGCCCTGCCTGTGCAAGGGAAGAGGTGAGATCACCACGGAGAGGTATGGGTTTTAAGGCCTCTGCAGTGGCTCTTCCTAGCCAACATTTTAGTAAGTGGAATAGAGGCACCTCTGCAGTAGGGTTAAGAAAACCATGGACTTCTGAGGAGTGTCGGAAGCTGCCATGACCCAACTCAAGCTGGTGCCTTGCAAAACTTAGAAGCGAAACTAATATTCACTATGGGTCTATTACAGGGCTTGCTGTTTGGGGGCCCTAAGTTGTTGAGCCAATATGCATTCGGAGCTGTGTGAACAGGGCTAAATGGTTACCTCCGGGGGAAGCACGGGTAATGTGAGCAGGAATAGGTAGGTAGTGCTGTGACTCTGTACATTTTAGTTGAGTGGGTGAAAGCAGAGATGGAGGTTGCATATTCTGTTTCTATTATTGAATGCATTCTCTTAACATATAGAGGAAAATAGCAGATATTATTCTGAAAATACTGTAAGGAATTTAGAAGTCTGTGAATATGATTCACTAGAATGATTTCACAAATCAGTTTACATTTGGGTCTGGGGAAACTTACATTGTCCTGGAAAGAGTTACTGAAATATAGACCGACTCACTATAGCTAGCTGTTAAGAATTAATCTTTTCTCTTTCAAGTCTGCCTTTGGAAGGATGGACAGTCTGTACTAAACAAAATGTTTAACTTCCTCTTAGGAGGGCATACCAGGTCTTCTAGCTCGTATAAACACTCTATTTTATGCCAGGAGATTGTCACCGTTCTGCAAAATCCTCTGTTATCATTTTGATGGAACACAAATAAATCCTAATTCAATTCAACAATTACACATCGATCCTCTGAATTGTACCCTACATAATACAGAACATGCACTTTACAGAAAAACTGGAGCGCACTAAGATGTGCAGTAAATCATCTGCAGTTTTATGAAAAGGGAAGCCAGGCACGTTAATGGAGTTTGTTTTTATAAACATGAAGTGTTTGGGCATGTTTGATTTTTCAGTTGGGCTGCTCAGCCAAGCTTAGTTAACACCTTGTAAAAAGTGAGTTGCTTCTTATTTCCTTAATGGAAACCAGCAAGAGTTAGAGTTGAGATCCTGGTATCAGCTGGAGGCCTCATGCAGCCCTCCTTAAACCGCAGGTTGGATCTAGGATGCAAATCCATCTGGGTACTTGAGACCAGAAAGTGTGTTTCTCCAGGGAATTTAAACTCTCTCCCCATCAATCTCAGACAAGTAAACTATCTAAAAGCAGATCTTTGTTCCAGAATGCTAGCCTGGAAGAAAGGTTCTATTGATAAGCATTTATATCTCAATCATTCCTTGCAACCCAGAGCGGGATCATCATTTTTACAATCCATTTGGCCTTCAGAACATGCCATGTTTCTGCATCTGTGTAGATATCACTTTTCTTAGTAATATAATGTTAACTTAAGAATGTGATAAAGCAGGAAGCACGCTGGAGCTTTTACTTGTTCTGTGGCCTTAACAAGCCACAGCTGTATCAGCAGCTGGGCATTGAAGGAGGCTGGTCCTAGCCTCTCCCAGCATCCTTTTCAACTAGATCAAAAGGAAATAGGCCAGGCAGAAGGCTTTATCATCAAAGCCTATAGAAATCTGTGGGAACCAATATTTCCATTTAGATTGCTTTAGCCTCATCAGACTAGAGGTTTTTCTAGTGGGAATGAGGCTGTTAAATTAACTAATTTAAAAAGCTTTTTCATCCTCACCAATTTATCCTCACGAATTTATCGAAGAAGGGGAATATGGTGTCACAAAATTGTTCCCTCTCCTCAACATGCCCTACTCAGTTGTCAGTTTATTCTTTTACCAATTATTTTAAAGGTTGAGTTAATTACTACTAATGATTGCTTAGAAGGCATATCCACTGAAAGTAGCTTAACATGCATTTAATAAACTGCAAATGTCTGTGGTTTCAAAGGCAGGTCACACTAGAAACAACTACATGAGGGAATAAATATTTGTGGGGAGTGGAGAAGCCCTGAGTGAGTAAGGCCTTGAAAGAACGAGTGCTTGTGTCAAGGACTCCAAAGCCTCTGACCCTTGGGAAAATGGTGGCTCCCTCCCCAGGCTAGACTCAGGAAACTGGTGAAGACTCCCCTCCTAATGCAAATGCTGGTAGTATGTACAGGAAACGTCAACTGTGGCTTTCTCCCCCACCCCTGGGTATTTACAGCCTAAAGACTGCTCCCCTACAGAGGCTGCTCCTACCAAGCTTAGCTAAACCTGTCTCCTTGATCCAGCTCTACGCCATAGACCCTCCTCCTTGCCTGGATTTAATAACCCCACCTCCATGGTCAACTGTACATAAAAACATGTTGAGCTTCTGGGGTGCTGTGGTTTTTCCATCAGAGAGCCCCATCAACTCCTCTCCAGATGTTGGTGTGTCTGTGTGTCTGTCTGTGTTTGTCTTTTCTTCATTCCTTCACTGTCCCAGTCAGATCAAGTCCTTGGAGGCAAGCAAGGACATGACAAATATTATACAAATGTTATTTTCTAGAAAGAACTAAAATGAAAATGGTTTCATTGGTTTGATAGGACCGTTTGCCCCTCCCTATGGTTAAATTCAACTCATGGCTGTTTTATGGACTCACTGATACCACAGAAAAATGTTGAGAAATACTGTGTGTGTGTGTGTGTGTGTGTGTGTGTGTGTGTGTGTGTGTGTTTTAACCTGCCTGGCATCCATGGCCATTTCAGTCTTTTTTTTTTTATATATATATACTAATTTCATTATAGTCCATAATGAATGACTATTTAAGGTCTTCTCAAAGAGTACCTATATAGATTAATAATCAGCTTCTCATGGGCACTCTAGGGTTATCTGGATTTCTGCAGTTCTCACAATAACTGACATTTTCAGCTCTGTTCATTTCACGCTGTTAACTAATTTGACACACAACTTTTAGATTTATCTTCCGGAGCCAGTGATTTCAATCATTGCTTCCCCATTTAAAAGTCTCCTATGATTTTTCCAGGCATAGTCAATCAACTCCAAAATTCTTACTAATATCAAGGGCCTTCTTATATAGTAGTTCTAAACTATTGACTCTGCCTTTGTCTTTCTAGTTAAAAAAAAAAACCTGCTTTTATTTTCTGTCTCTCATGAAATTTAAAAAACAAATTTTACAACACTTGATTTGGGGATGATATCTTGAGGAGAAAACCAAAAAACACGGTCAACAAAAGAAGAGAAATGTCAAATCACCAATATTAAAAAAAAAAAAAAAAACTTTTTGCATCGAAAGACTCTCAAAAGCATGAAGATGGGATAATATATATTATAATATAAATACATCAGATACCTAATAGTGAATCAATACCAAACAACATAAAGAACTATAAGCAGAAAACAACCCAAGTAAAGAAAACCAAACAATACCATTGAAATGTAGACAAAGAACTTGAATAGACATTTCCCCAAAGATGTTGTATATAAGAAAATTAGGTATAGTATCATTGAATAAGGGAAATAGAAATCAAAACCACTAAATATCAGTCCATATTCATTAGGATAGCTTCTATAAGAACACAAAGCAAAACCATAAAAACATACATGTTAGTGAGGGCATTGTTCGTGGGAGTGTAAAATGGTGCAGCCATGAGGAGAAACACTGTAGCCTTTTCTCTAGAAATTAAACCTAGCATTACCATGTAACTCAGTAAGTCTACTTGCAGTGCATATCTCAAAGAACTGACAACACAGACTTTAAAAGGTATTTCAACGCCCATGTTCATCACAGCATTCATAACTGCTAAGGGCTAGGAACAACCCCAGTGTCAGGAAAAGTAAAAATAAATAAAATTTACATATGTATACAATGGACTATTATTCAACTTTAAAATGGAAATGAACTCCAGTGTACTAAAATGTGGATGAAACTTGAGAACATTATTCCAAGTAAAATAAGCCAATCACAAAAGAGAAATACGGTATGACAGTAAAATAAGCCAATCACAAAAGAGAAATACGGTATGACATTACTTACGGGAGGGTCCTAGACCCTTTAGATACCAAATTCAATGATAGAATGTAGAATGTATTTGCCAAAGTTGGGGTGGAGGATAATGAATTATTATATTTTAACGGATGCAGTGATTTATGTTTGTCAGATGAAAAAGTTCTGGAGATAGGTAATGACAGTGGTTGTATAACAATATGAATATGCTTTGTGTCATTAAACTGTGTACTAAAATATCTAAGAGGGCAAATTTCTGTTGGATGCATTTTTCTACCACTTTTAACAATAAAAAATACACAAAAATGATAATATGCAACAAGTAACATAACACTAAATACTCAAATCTTGAATTTCAAATATCTTTTCCAACAAAAGGAATCAAGGCGGTCTGGAGAAACGAATGTTTCTAGGCTGAGAGAGTTAAGGACCAGGTGAGCCTGAGCATCCCCAGTGCCAACAAGGATCGAGAAACTCTCAAGAAGAGCAGGTAGGGCAAACAGAACAACCCTAAGCAAAGAGATGTGTCGGAGGGACTCACGTGTCAACTGAAAGGTCAAAGGCAGATGCGTTCCTTAAAATACTGGCCTGCTGTGTTCCAGGTTATCGAGGCCATCACAAACAAGACAAGAAGTTGTGATAGACTGCAGGAGACGCGGTGCGTCAGTACAGTACTGTATTCTGGGTGGGAGCTGGGAACGAAAGAGCTGGGAGAGCTGATGAAGCCAGAGTTAAACCTGGAGCTCATTTAATGATATGTGTCAAGGGGAGTTTCTGAGTTTTAACAAATGAACCATGGTTACAAAACAAAAACAAAAATGTGTAATTACGAGAAACTCAGGGAAAGATATTCAGGAACTCTCTGGACTACTCAGCTTCTCTAGAAACATCAAACTATTTCAACTTTACTTCATTTAATAAAAGTAATTCTTGCTTTAGTATAATAAATTATAATTACTTCACACTAAGAGCTAACCGGATATTTATAAATACTGAAAACGTGTCTTTTAAAAAAATCTAGGAAGTAGTGAAATAATGAGGAAAGCCAACAATATTGAGTAATTATGATGTAGTCTAGTGCATAGTAAGTGTTCAATAAATAATTATTCTCAGCTAGCATGTCTTCTTACAAAACTAAAGTTAGCCGGGCGGTGGTGGCACACACCTTTAATCCCAGCACTCGGAAGGCAGAGGCAGGCAGATTTCTGTGAGTTCGAGGCCAGCCTGGGCTACCAAGAGAGTTCCAGGAAAGGCGCAAAGCTACACAGAGAAACCCTGTCTCGAAAAACCAAAAAAAGAAAAAAAAAACAAAACAAAAAACCTAAAGTTATATTTATCTATTTATGTGTGTGTGTTTTGGGAGTACACCTGAGTGGAAGTTGATTCTCTCCTTTACAGTGTGGGACCTGAGGATCAAACTCAAGTCATCGGGGTTGAGAGTAAATGCTTTTACTCACTGCCAGCTTAGCAGCCCTCACTAACATTCTTGTAGAAGTACCTCACAGTCCTTCAGGATGAAACAAAACTGGAGGCTGAGAAGTAGTATTTCTATTATTAGGGATTATTTCTACTATGCATTATTTGCAAATAACATACTAACGACTATACTTGATTAAAAGCAAATCATAACTTTTAAAAATGCAGTTATGTAACAACACAAATAAATTAATTAATTTATTAACTTTCCTATGTACCAACAATAATAATCTGCAAAAATACATTAGAAAAAGAAATTAGTAATAGAATCAAGCAACTTTAGCTTTCTAGAAATAATATAAATGGACTAAAAATAGAGAAATGGAAAAAGCTATTTATGGTTTATGTATACAAGGTACTACTATACAGCACTTATAATTGCATTTTCAAGAGACTCTTAATATTGTTAGGTGACTGGTGCTATAAAGTTAAGTGAAAACTCAGAATTATATCATTATAATAATTATAGAGTGAGTAGTTGCCACCAGAAGGGAAATTATGCAAATACAAAGTCCTAAAATTGATTGGCTTGAAAATCAGACAAAATTGGTTGAAAAATAAAAATTTCTCAGTAGAGAAAGTAGATGAATACATTGTATAAAAAAAAAAGGAATCTGGGTTTTCACATATTCAGTGAGAGTTTTTGTAGTGGACTGATGTGAGCTCATGTGGAACCAGCAACCATTGTCATTGGCTTTGTCTTTTCTTTTTCTTTTTTTCTTTTTTGTAATTCTAGGTGGTCTCAGCAGAGAGAAATGCGGAAGTGAAGTTTGAGATGCACACTGAACACAAAGGAGATAGCAAATTTACAGCAGAGTGAAAACAACAGGAAGAGGTGACGTCACAGGGAGACATGGAAACTTGGAAGTTATCAAATCCTGGTCAAAGCTAAGACACGTCACTTGTGAATGCCAGGACAGAAGAGATGTGGTGAGACCCTTTCAACAATTTCCCCTTGACTTGATTTTGACAATTTAATACAGAAATACAAGCACCCTTAGTTTAGCATATTTTAATGCTTTTCTATTTTTGAAAGTTATGAACTACTTCAGTTTCACATTGGAAAGAGTACAGAATAATGCAGAATACTGCTGAATGACACCCAAGTTGGTAGAGTCACTTTAGAAAGCAGTTTGACATTGTTTAATTCAGTCAAGGCTGTAGCCTCCTCTTCCTCCTTAAATTTTTATTCCCAGTTACTTTTTCTTCTAATACAATTGAACTTACATTGGCTATTCCCACTTTCCTAATGAAAATCTCCCTTCCTTAATTATTCTTTCAATGGATAGATCAGGAAAAAAAATAAGAAGAAAATGCCACAGAGTGATACAAAATGAAGTCCCATGATGTTTCAAACACTTTAAAGCAACTCGGGCTGCCAGCTTTTGAGACGCTGGTTGAGATGTTGGTTTTAAGTCAATGGGTTGCTTATTCTGTATCGGGCTGTGATTACTACAGGGATCATCACATGACTGTGCCATTGATTACAGAGATGGAAAAGACAGAGCTGCAGTGTCTCTCTGGTGATAGTGACAAAACTGTCATGACAAACCTTGGTCTTGTCCTTCAGGCTTTGACTGTACTCCAAAGATCACAACATAGCCACATTAAGTCACAGCTATTTTAACTTTGGTTGATCTATTTACTGTGTGTTACATGTTCACATTTATGTGCACATGTGTGAAGGTGCATGTGGAGGTCAGAGGTGAACATCAGGTGATTCCTCAACTGTTCTCCAACTTATTTTTCATGATAGGGTCTCTCACGGAACCTGAAACTCATCTGTGCAACTAGGTTGACCAGCCAATGAGTCTCAAGGATCCTCCTGTCTTTGCCTCTGCTGGGATTATGAGAGCACACAGCTATGGGCAGCTTTTTAATGCAGGTGCAGGGAATTCCCTGATGCCTGAGAGGGTCAGAAGAAGGCATTGGATCCCCTGAAATTGAAGTTATGGATATGCGCACTGAGAACTGAACTTGGATCTGTAGTAACAGCAGCTTGTGCTCTTAACTGCTGGCCTTCTTTTCAGCACCATTTTGTAGTTATAAAAAAAAAATGGTGAGACAGCTGGGTGGTGGTGGTGGTGGTGGTGGTGGTGGTGGTGGTGGTGGTGGTGGTGCACGCCTTTAATCCCAGCACTTGGGAGGGAGAGCCAGGTGGATCTCTGTGAGTCTACAGAATGAGATCCAGGACAGGCACCAAAACAACACAGAGACACCCTGTCTCAGGGAAAAAAAAAAAAAAAAGGTTAGACACATAGTACTACTTTGAAATAATAGTCATTGTGGAATCTAGAAAATTAACCATTGTCTTACTTTACATAGTTATTATTTTTTTGTGGTGAGAGCCCTCTTTTTTGCATTTTTCATGAATATATTGTTATAAATTATAGTCAACTAGTTATGTAATAGACCTCTTGAATTCATCCTGTCTGTCTACTTGCAATTACATAATCTTTGAACAAGATTTCCTGCCTTCTGCTGACCAACAGTCTCCCCTCTACTTCTAGGACTGACATATTAAGTTTTATGCTAAGGATCAAGAAGTAAGCATTGGTACAATGATAACCTTTCAAAGAAAAAGTATTTGTACTATGGGTGAAACTCATCAAAAGTTTAGTACTGTACTTGCATAATTTTGTCTCTCTTCAATTTTTCTCTAAATGCTGAACAGAAATGGAAATCTGTTGTGACATGCATTCAGTAATAAAATCCTCTTTCACCTAGACATTACACTTGAGGCTATGCCTTCCAAGTGCACAGTGTAGCCTGACCCGCACCCCCAAAGGCGGGGCTGTACCTTAAGTCATTGCATCAGCTGAAGTAAAATGTTCTTATTTCCTCCCCCTTCACTGGGCTTTTTATTTCTGTTTAGCTTCTTCATAAATATACACTTTGTAAAGCTAAGAGTGAGAGAATGCCAGTGTGGCCAGAAAGAGTGAAGAGTTCACAGGCTGAGGACAGAAGGGAGTTACATGAAACTATTAAGCTCAATTAACAAGTGAAAAATGAACTAACTTGTTCCAGAGTGATTTTTAATTCTGTCAAATAAAGAGGAACCAGACTGCAGGGTAAACTCTTATTTATTAGTTTTGGTTAATGAGTTTTTCCATAAGCAGAATTTCTTCAATTTTATTGAATCAATAAAGTCACCATTTGGAAATCTGGTCTTTCCCAGCAGAGCAGTACTTTAATGAAGCGTACAGTAAACACCCGAGTGCTGTAAAGTGACTGTGGTGGTGAACCGGTCTATGGGGTCTGTTGCTGGCCT
>CABHPP010123947.1:0-38929 GCA_902168425.1 Peromyscus attwateri
TGGAATAAAGTTACTTTTTCTAGTGGATGCTGATTTGTTCTCTTCATAGAACTTAAAGTATGGTTTCTGATAAACAAAGACTGTTGTTTGTTGGTAGAGTGGTTCCTGTGCAAGCATGGGGACCCAAGCTTCATCCCCAGAACTCACATTTAAAAACAAACGAACAAAAACCCACTGGGTGTAGTGGTATGCTTTCAAAGATTATTTTTATTTTAGGTGTATGTTTTGCCTGAATGTAAGAATGTGCACTGGTTCACGCAGAAGTCATGAGAGGGTACAAGATCCCCTGGTTGGTTGTAAACCACCATATGGGTGCTAGGAACCAGACCTGGGTCCTGGAAGGAAGGACTGCTGCTGAGCCATCTCTCTCTCCATCCTGGTGGTGTGCTTATAATACCAGTGCTGGGGAAGTAGAGACTGGCAGATCCTTGTAGATCTCTGCCATCAGTGAGAAAACCGTACTCAAAATACAAGTGGGATTTGGGAGATGGCTCAGTGGTTTATGTTTACCTACAAACGTAAGTACTGGAGTTAGGGCTCGCAAACAAATGAAGGCCGATGAGGGAACCCTAGAACAGCTGTATAGTGAGACTGAGCTGGGGGTTTGAATGAGAGGGCCTGCCTCAATGAGTAAGGTAGAACAGTTAAGATGATTTTGACATCTGCTCCCACACATGCAGACATACACACAACCTCCTCCCTCTCCCCATATAGTGAGACTAGAAAAGGGGGAGGGAGGGTTGACAGTTCCTGAAGGACTCCTGAGGGTGAATGCTGGCCTCTGTCTGCGACCACGGGATACGTAAGAACGTGCACATAGCGGAACACATCCTTTAGTCTCACTTGTTTTTCTTGGTAGTTTGTGGTCTAATGGTATTTGCTTGGTTTTCAATACTGGCTTTTCTACTAACTAGGTATGGGATTTGGGAAGACTACTCCATTCATTTGTCTCTTCATCCAGAAAATGGGACATATATAGATAGGAACTGTGGATTAAATGAAAGAAAAACGAAGCATTTAGCATAGGGCTTGGAAAGTTAAGTGTCCAGTAACTGTTTGAGGAGAAGAACCTGAAAGAAACTATATAACCAATGTTTGGGTTTTTTGTCATTTATTTTTATGTTATGTGCATTAGTGTTTTGTCTGCCTGTATGTCTGTCTGTGTGAGGGTGTCAGGTGCCCTGGAACTGGAGTTACAGACAGTTGTGAGCTGTCATGTGGGTGCAGGAAGAACAGTCAGTGCTCTTAACCACTGAGCCATCTCTCCAACCCTCCCCCCACACCCCGATGTTTCTTTAAATACTCAAAATAAGCAAACATTTTGTCAAGGCTAGTACAGACAGTAGTGGAGACTATCCTAAGAACATTTTTGTACCATGCCAAGAAGCTACTGGCAGATGGTAATACCACTGCTATATATTAAGAACACCTCAGATAACAATTACTAGTTCTTTTCCGGCTTGAATATAAACTACCTGTTATTTAGAAGAACCAAGATGAGTAATTTCTTGCCCCACCCCCCTTTTTTTTATAACAGAATTCAAGAAAGAACCTATTCTTTGTGGTCACACCTGTGGAAGAATCGGGCTGACTACCTCAATCCTTTGTTTAGAGCTGACCATAGTCAGACCCAGGGGAGCCTTCATCTGCCTACAGCTCCATGCAACTTCACATATAAGTAAGTCAGTCTTTAGAAACATGCCAGATCATGACTTAACATTCAGGAGCAAAAGTGTGAAACACCAGCTTAAAGGCTTTGCCAGACATAAAGCCCACCAGAGAAGATAACTGGCCATCTGATGGTGGACATCAAACCCACGTGAGAAGATAACCGGCCATCTGATGGTGCTATTTCTGGCAGTGCTGTTTCTTTCTCTCCACTGCTTTATATGTGAAATTCCCATGGAAATTGATGCTTTATAATAAGGTCTTTAAAATATAAGTTCCTACCATGGCAGTTGTTTGAAGTGCAAGAAAGAGAGAGGGAGGAAGGGAACTCAAGTCCTGTGGAAGTAGAACTGGAAGCACAAGTCGGGTGGAAATAATTGCCTGTGGAAACCACTGATTTGAACACCACTGGTATTGGGGTGGGGGGAAGGAGAGCAAGGGGCCTTTACAGGTTCTAGTTATGATACACTAAATGTGTGCTGCGTGCTGTCCTTTGCATTCACCTCAGTCTCTTTTCATGGCAAAATGATTCACATCAGGCGGGAAAACAGTTTTATACACTGGGTTCTATTCCTAAAGATGGTTTCAGTCCTAGTTACCTTGGTATTACTTCTGACAAGTTAGCAGAATATTAATTCTGTACCAGAAATGCCTGCATGGTTTGTGCAAAATAGCAATTTTTAAAACTAATCAAGACATGCTACCGTTATTTGTACTGCAGCTTATTAATAGCTCATAACTAATAATTAAGAAAATATTTTACTGAGGCTCAAACACTGTTCTTTGTGCTACAGATAAATGAGAGTCTTTTCTCTCGAGGCACTTTTTTATAGGCCCAAGTGTGTTCCCAGGATGACATCTGTTGCATTTGCATTCTAGAATGCTTTACTGTCTTGGATAGATTTATTGAATATGCAAATGTCAGTTTCTGGTGGTTGTAATAAAGTGAAAGCTATTCTAAGTTTAAAAGAGCTTTCCTTTGCAGCAGAAATTCTAAATATATAATCACAAATTCTCAAAGTTCCAATGATTAAAAAAATGGCGTTTCAGTCTATTGTACAAAAAAATGTATGTTTTAATTCAGTATTATATGAACTTACGCTAAGAGAAGTCAACTACCCTAGAAAAAAATACCAACCTGAAACTATCACCTTTAGTAGTTGCTGTTGGTTATTAATATTGTTGGGCTGTGATACTGAAGACAAGACTTGAGATTGTGAGCTTTCAGACTGGGATATGTGGTATCCTTCCTTCCCAGGTTTTGGAGTGGGATGTATAACCGCTTTGAAAAGGGGATGCAGCCTCGACAGTCTGTTACAGATTACCTAATGGCCGTGAAGGAGGAGTCCCAGCAGCTGGAGGAAGAACTGGAGGCCCTGGAAGGGGTGAGTCTTACTATTGCCTATAATTTTTTGTGCCTTTTGAGCACTAACTGGAGGAAGACCTGCAAGGTCTACAATTTCTTACTCAGTGGATAAGACAAATGGTCTCATTTTGGTGAATACCCAGATAAATGAAGCCCAAACCAAAACCTGGTCAATATTTTATTTTTCCCATCACTGTTATTTGAGAGTACTTATGTTTTCTGTAAAAAGGTAGCAGGGCATGAAAATGTGAAAAAGCAAAATTGGATACATTCAACTGAACTAAAAGCCTGTTGCTCAACTTTTAAGAATTTTATTTGATACTGTACTTAAATGTAAATAACTGAGATTGACCATAGTGGTATAAGTTGTGTATGTGTATTTTCCATTATTGGACAGACATTGTGGTGTGTGTGTGTGCACGTGCGCACGTTTCCTATTTGCATGTCTTCATCTTCAGTGAATACTCTTCATTCTGCCTCACTCATCTTAAAACTCTACCATTCATCTGCTCAAGAATTAGCAATAAATTCCTATTGTTTGGAACCTGTATTTCCAAATGATAATCAATGTTTTAAATACAATGAGGTGGGGCTGGAGATGGCTTGGTGGTTAAGAGTAGTACTCCTCTCAGAGGATGGAGTTTGGTTCTCAACACCCAGTGGTGGTTCACAGCCATAGATAACCACAGTTCAGGGGATCTGATACTTCTAATCTCCACAGGCATTGGATGCGTGTGATGTACACATAGACATTCAGGCACACACACATACATACATATAAAATGCTTTAAAAAATTTTAAATACAATGAGACAATATATACAATATTACTTTTAAACAGTAATATGTAGTATATAAAATAAGAATTATGATGAAGGCTGAATGCAATGATGGTACTGGAAAGGACAAGAACTCCTCTCAGATTGATAATGGCCAAGATAAAGTTGGCAGATTCAAACTGAATTTGTGTGACAAGAAACTCATCTGCAGATCCCCACTTATGAATTATGGCCTAGGCAAATGGAGCTTTACAGTGCAAGGATGCCAACAATAGAGTTGTTTTAGAGATGGCTGATACTTGTTTCCTTCCTAATACACTAGAGTAAATCCCCTTTCAGGCCGTAAGTTCAGGGTATTAAACATATTCCCGTGTTGGACTTTAGGCAGTAGTTATTCTAGTATAACTGAGCCACTGTCAGGAACATCTGACAGTGAAGAGCTCTGTTCTGCATCGCTGTACATTACTGGAGAAGTAGCTCTTCACTGTGCAGCAGGATACTACTTTCTAAGGAGTCTGATGCCTGAGCGCCAAGCCTAGAAATCCACGTTTAGATGACTGGAGTTGGGTATAGAGCTGAGACCTGGACTAAAGAATAAAATCAGAGAACTGAAATGAGCCACAGATTAAGTTTATAGAGGCATCTTAGACCTTTTGCCAAAGTCCCCTCTTGTTTGGCTAATTTATTTTTCATAAAGGCATCCAGCTTTCTGAATCTTAGGATCCTACTCATTGTAGCACTCTTTTGGTTGAAAAAGTTGTCACATGTAGAAATAAAGTATGTAGAATCTTCAAAAGTACCTTAATCTTAAATGTTGATTTACTTCTTATAATAGCTAACGTTTCTTAGCTTAGCATTTGAGATTTCCTCATAATGTGCTAATTCCTTTAGCTCTGGTTAAACGCTCCCCGTTTAACTATAGCATTTTCTGCTAGCTGCCTTTGTGGCTTTCTGGCCACTGCAGGATCCAAGCTCTGCTCTTCCAGTCTTGTGACAGTGCTTCCTCTGCCCTTCCCCTGAACCCGGCTTACCTTCCTGAAATGACTACAAGAACTCTGCCTGTGTTATATTGTACTCCAGGTGTCCTATGGCTGTGTCTGGAGTCATAGGACCCAGGTTCCTATGAATTCCTAGCACTCAAATGGCAGCTACAGTTGTCTGGAACTAGTTCCAAGGGAACCAGCAGCCTCTTTTGACTTCCACAGATACCAGGCACACACATGGTGCACACACATACATACAAACAAACATCCACATGCATAAAATGTTTTAAAAATTAAAAAAAAGAAACCCACACATTTACAGTTAACAGGATGAAAATAACGATGACAAATTGTGTAGACTTTATAAAAAAGGAACCACTTACTTCCGGGTACTTCCACCCATATTGCATTGTTCACATTATAGAGAATCTGTCAAGGAAGTTCTTACCAACCTTATATTAGAGGTGAAGAGAGCAGGCTTCTCAATTTTGTTCACGTTCATGCCCTCCTAACATTATCCTCTACTGGGCAGCAATGACTAATAAGGCATGCATATATGTGTATATAAGAATAAATTGTTTATGACTTTCCTCAAAGTTGTTATTTATTTTTTAGAGGCTGGAAAAAATTCAGAAAGTCCACTTCAATGGCACCAAAGTGAAGAGTAAGCAGAGTGAGCCCAGCAAACACTCAGGATTTTCTACCTCAGACAACAGCACAGCCAACACTCCTCAGGACTACAGTGGGAACATGAAGTCCTTCCCATCCAGGAGCCCTTCCCAGGGTGACGAAGATTCTGCTCTGATTCTAACCCAAGACAATTTGAAAAGCTCAGATCCCGATCTGTCAGTGAATAGCGATCAAGAGTCTGGGGTGGAGGATTTGAGCTGCCGATCTCCAAGTGGTGGTGAGCATGCCCCCAGCGAAGACAGCGGCAAGGACCGGGACTCTGACGAAGCTGTGTTTCTCACTGCCTGAAGTTCCCTTTGGAGTTCCAAAGTAAAGGACACAGAAACACTTCCAAATTAAGGGGACAGTGCAATTCATAATAAAAAGTATCTTGAGAAATGGCACGTTCCATCCAGAACCATAAAATACAGCTATGAAAATGAAAAAAGAAAAAGAGAATACAGTCTCTCAATAGCCAGTTCTTGTATCGGCTCGTAATGAAGACTGTTCAGCGTTCCTGAGGCTCATGCTGGACTGTGAAAGTGATGTCCACTATGAAGAAACAAACCATCATCTCCTGAGGTGGTCCATACACGCCTTCCCTAACACAGCATGGCTCTACTTAGAAAGCCCTCCTCTCCTTCCCTCCACCTGTTAATGGCTTAGAATTTCATTTCACTTCCAAATACAGTTTGTTTTCCGAAACATTTGACATTTCCTTCTGCCTTTACCAATATTTTTAAAAATGAGTATTGGAAGTAATCTTTTTTGTTAATAAATAGATTCCTAAATAGCTTTGAAATTAATCTTTCAGGTAGGATAATCATTTTAACTTCTCATTAGATTATATTTTAAATTATATTTCCCCCTCTGGAGTATCTTCTGCTTTTCTTCATCACAGAAAAATGCTAAAATGTATGTTTTTCCTTAACATGGATGTAGTATCTAATAAAGCAGAAGCCTCACTCACTTTATCTCAAATATGAATCCAGATATCAGCTTTTAGCAACCTTTTATTACTATTCAGAGACAACACTTACCAAAACTGTGAGCCACCACCGACCTGTAATCAGCAAGGGAAAACTTGAGTGAAGAACTAGGGATTCTGTGTCCTAGTTACTTTTCTCTTGTGATGAGACACCACAGCCAAGGCCACTGGAAGAAAGAGTTTATTTGGGCTGACAGTGTCAGGGGGTCAGAGTCCATGACTGCCATGGCAGAGGAGCACAACAGCAGGCAAGGGGCTGGAGCAGTGACTGTCAGCTCACATCTTCACACATAACCCCGGGCAGTGAGAGCTAACTGGGAATGCTGTGGGCTTCTTGAAATTTAAAGCCAGCTCCCAGTGATAGTATATACCCCCTCCAACAAAGCCACACCTCCTAATCCTTCCTAAACAGTTCCACCAACTGGGAACCAAGCGTTCACATATAAGCCTTTGGGGTCATTCTTCAAACCCCTACATCACATCCATTAGACACGGGGAGTAAAGGTCATAGTGCTTTTCACTTTACAAATTATCTAACGAATTAATGTTTTCAGTAACTTTAGCAATATCTCATGGTAGGACTGATGAATGCCATTTTTGAAGTTTCTGTTAAAATGCACATTTAGAGCAGCATCATTCCCATCTTATGCTTAAAAACAAGATCTGAATTGAACTTTGATCTGAAGACACTTCATGGAGAAATGTTGCTGTGTTTGAACACTTAAATGTTCTTATTGTATGATTCTGCAATATTAATACATTCTAATAAAGAGATAAATTTAATCTTAGTTTTTATAACAGTATTTTAAAATGTGAAAATTTCTATAAGATAATTATTCAATTTTGTGGAAATAGAAATACATTAAGAAAAGACAAGAGACTTCGAAAACCTCTAGTGTGGGTTATACACATAATGTAATACAGTATAATAGTGTTCACATTTAAAGATGACTTTAATATACTAAAGGCTTGTAATATAAAAATATTGTTAATATAAAAATAAAGCAAGTATAATTCTTTTAGATGTTAAATCTGAGTATTTTCTGTTGAGAAATTCCCCAATTAAGCATAAGGAATATTTAGTCATTTTTTTGTAGTCTTAGCTAATTCTAATAGCTAATAAACACATGGGATACAGTGAGACTGGCTTTTACAGCTCTATAATATGACTCTTTTCTTTCTTTCCTTCCTTCCTTTCTTTCTTTCTTTCCTTTCTTTTTTTTCTTTCTTTCTTTTTCTTCCTTCCTTCCTTCCTTCCTTCCTTCCTTCCTTCCTTCCTTCCTTCCTTCCTTCCTTCCTCCCTTTTTTCTTGGGGGGCGGGGAACAGCATCTGACTATGTAGTTCTGGCTACCCTCAAACTCAGGGATCTTTCTGCCTTTGCCTCTCATGTACTGAGATTAAAGGTGTGTGACATCATGCCTGGCTTTCTTACCATTTTTAAGAAACACTGTTGCCTAATTTCTTATAGCAGACAATCTATTTAAAAAAAGAAAGAAAGAAAGAAGGGAAGAAAGGAAAAAAGAAAAGCCAGCATCTGTGCCAAACTGGATAATATATTTGGAAAAACAAATAGTATATATATTTTAAATTTTAATTTTTTAATGTGGCACCTTCAACATCAGAGCCACATACTTTTTGTTCCCCTCATCCTTTTACAAAACATAATGTAAGCATGTGTTCACCAAGTCTTTTTTACAAGTTAACCTAGCACTGAAGCTACATACAAATTTACTGCCTCTCTTTCCAGGGAGCCTGGACAAACTGTGGTCAATTCAACAAGACTAAAACCTCTAGTACTACATGTTCATTCTAAATCAAGCTTCAGTCATGAAGCATTTTATTATTTAGGGTAACACTTCAGGGAATACTTCAGTACATAACTGATTCAAGACACAGTACTTCCCAACCAGTAATCGTTACAAGTTAAGTGACTTGTTACTTTTAGTAATACTAAACTGGATATGAAAAAGGAAAGAATTTTGATCATGTTTGAACAAGTCAATTGACAAACTTAAATTAAAAATAAGGAAAATAAACTAACCTTCAAACGATTTTTTAAAATTAAATTTGCACATGTGTGCACAACTCTGCTCCAGTGCTGCAGTGAGAGAACAGAGCAGGTATCTGTCCTTCCCTTCCACCCTGTGTGCAGCAAGGTCTCGTTTGCCACTATTCTGTCCACCATACAAACTGGTCTGCAAAGCTTCCGGAATGATTCTCTCAGCCTCCTCTCTTGTGTAGAAGAAACAGAATTACAGACTATTCTACCATGCACCAGGTGTCTATACAGGTTCTGAGGATCTGAACTCGGGTCCTCATGCTTGCATGACAAACCGGTTAGCACTGAGCCCCTTACCCAGTACAAATTTTCATTCTTGAAGAGAACTCAGCTGGGAGAGTGCCTGCCTCATATGCTTGAAGCCCTGAGTTCAATCCTAAGCACCACATAAACTGGGCTTGCTGATCCCTGCTTATGATTCTAGTACTCGGGAGGTGGAAGATCAGAGTGTCATGGTCATCTTCAGCTACACAGCAAGTTAAGAGGGTAGTCTCAGTTAAAGACCCTGCCTTAAAAAAACAAACAAAAAACTAGTTTACTTCAACACAATCTTATCTGTCTTTCAATTGAAATATGTAAAATGTAGTCAAACAACCTCTGTTCTGTATTCTGACATTAATCTGACAATAATTTATTCTGAAAATTTCACCCAACATTGAAATAGATGCCTTTACTATTACCTCATTGACTTAGTACTATCATGACAAATTCTATTGGAGGTAGTCTTAATTCCTAGGCCTTCCTTTATAGTCTATATTACAGTCAGTACATCTTTGGTATTCATATCTGTAGCCAACTTTTACAAAGAAGAAATATGGCCATCTGAACAAGTTTGTCAACTTTGTTAAAAGCAGGTAACTGGTCAAGGTCTGTCTAATGTTTGGATTCTAAAGAGGGTCTCTGAATTTTGAAGGATAAATTCTGCTTCCTTAGCTGACAGACAATGAAACTTGGATAATACAAACATACAGAAACACCCCTCTGGATTACTATCGTGGCTGTATAAACAGCGTGTTCTGGTGAGCAGTGCAGTGTGTGCAGCGTGTGAAGTGGCAGGAAAAGCAGCACAGACACCAGAGACCACACTGGGTAGCCTTTCTGCAGTGCTGGAGGTGCTTAGGAGATGCTTAGTAAGACGACCACATGAATCAATCTTCTAGAAGGCATGCAGTCTGCTGCCTTTTGTTCTAGGATCTGCCTGGTTTTTAAAAGCAACTAGCCCAACATCCTTATCAGGAATAGCAAGTTTACCCTTCATCTGGCCATTCTGAGGATTAAATAGCATGCCCTAAGCAATAGTGGCAGGAAGACAGGCAGTTATAACAGTGTACAGCCACATTGGATCGCTACAGTCCATGTGAATATGCCTTCAACAAACATGAAATATTTTCCAATAAGAAAATATTTGTGTTTTTCCTAAAATTTTATTACCAAAGTCATGTAGAGTAAGAAGAATGAAGACAAGACAATCTGTAATGTATGCAGACTTTGGAACGACAATTGAACAAATCAGAGTTAGGTATTTGGTGATTTAGATCCTAACTTACTAAACCTCAGATATGTAGTTAGTCATTTCTCCTTTATGTACTTTAATAGGTTCATTCTGTGAAACAATACAGAAACAAATTGCTGAATGCAAGTACAAATTAGAAAATCAAATTCATTAAAAAGTAAGACTGAATATCACTTGTTACAAAGCTTTTTTCTTAGGAAAAATTAATTTTAGGAAACGATTAAGTTAGAGTAAATATTAAGATTTCATTGACTTTTTAGGTCTAGATTTACCATCGTTTAAAAAAAGGACGTTTTAAACATTTGGAATATAAAAAATATATTTAACTAAAAACCCATAGACAGTTATTTTTTAATTAGCATGAAAGTCCGTATGGGACTGGTTTAAGTGAAAAGGCAGTTTTTAAGTAAAGTATTTACCAGGTTAGTGGCACCTGCCTATAATCCCAATACTCAGGTGAGAGGGTCACAATTTTGAGGTCAGCCTGGGCTACACAGTGAGACCCTGTTCCAGAACAAAACAAAACCAGCATATTAACCGGTATAGCTCCCTAAATGCATCTTGAGTTTGAAAATGAAACTGTAAGAGAGCAGCTTCTCCACTCTCATTTATTGCAGATATTACAGGTTGCTTTCTTGAGATGGAACACTGGCAGGACTGGGGTCTCCTGACACTGAATATCTGAAACCAACTGCCTTGAACAGTTTTATCATCTAGAAAGATAGAAGGGGTGTGTGTGTGTGTGTGTGTGTGTGGTCTTTTCCAAGGCTGACAGGAAAAGAATCTAAGTTATAAAGAAATGAGGCAGCTTCAAGTTAAAACTACAAATGTTAATCAATAGTTTTATAAAACATTAAAAACTAGCTAGAATTACATGCATAGATGTTTAATCAGGAATAGCAGAGGAACTTAAATACAGGATTTGTCAACAATAAACATTTTTAGTGCAAATAGTGCAGAAAAATTGCTCAAAACAAATATAGCAATCATTCTAATCTATACAAAATCGTCTCAGTCGTGTATACAATCTATAGAGTGCATCTGGATTTCAGCCATGGTCATGAAATGCCAATTCATAAGTCATAAATATAAAACAATGTGCTTAGTTTTGTGTCCCATTTCTTTCTTGATTCATGTTTTCAGGAAAATCTGAAATGAAAAAAAATTTTCAACTTAAGATTTAAGATGATAAACTCTCATTCCTTTATACTGTTTTCTATTTATATTTACTGTAACTCAATTGGGAGGGAATTGGGTAAGGAAAATATTTCAGTATGTTCCTATATAATAATTTATTTCTATTTCTTGAGCTGGGGTGAATACAAAAAGTATAAAAATGAGCTCAATTTAGAAAGTAAGATCCAAAGTAATTCAGAGTTGGTAGTAATGCAATTTGAACGAAAGATGAGAAATGCCTATCACTTTTTCAAAGAATCTCCCATATGCCTCCTTAAAGTCTATTCCTTCAGCCCAGATGGCTGGGTGCAAGACCACATGGTCCTAATCTCTAGCCATGCTGATTAGGCTAGGGTAGGTAATTCACCCATCTCTGCTAGGGATTGGTACGAAACTCAAGACTCTTAGTACTCTGCACCAGCTGCTGTGAGCAGTAATGGTTGATGGGTTACTAAGGAAAAAGTGCTGGTGATGTAGGTCAGTTCTCGAGTGCTTGCTGAACACACGGAAAGCCTCAGGTCTGATCCCAGCAATCCAAACACAACAGTCAGACTCCGCAGTGGGAAACTGCCAGCCTGAGAAAGAAGAGCTGTTTTGGTCCTTGAGTGGCTTCCAGTGTTTCCACTCTCAGTAACTGGGCTGTACCTTCTTCATTTTGGCTCTATAAAGTATCTTTGTATTTTCCTTCAACAACAACCTTGTATTTAAGGTTGCTGGGATATGTGGTGGTTTGAATGAGAAATGTCCTCCATCCACTTGGAGCTGTTTTAGGAGGTGGTGCAGCCTTGCTAATTATATCACTATGGGTGGGCTTTGAGAGTTGGTAGTTTCCCTGTACTAAAAATTTGCTGCTTCTTGTTGTGGTTGAAGATGTGAACTCTCAGCTCCCTGCTCCAGCTTGTCTAATGCTATGCCTCCCACATCATTATGGATTCTCCCTTAGGAACCATAAACACAAATAGACTCTTCCCTCTAAAACTTGTCTTGGCCATGGTGTTTTATCACACCAATAGAACTAATACAGGGCAGGGTTTTCTTTTGTAAACAAAACACTCCTATAACAAACAGGACAAAGAAAAGAGCTTGAGGGCTCCAAGAGCATGGATGAGAAGATGGTAGCAGAATGAGGAACATGACAGGTGAGCTAACCTTAGGGAAAATGCAAACCTTCCTTAAGGACACCGCCACACTGAGAAACTACTGAAAGGTTTCTACTGGCTGTAGGCTCCCTTACACAGCGGTGTGTTTAATATCAGCACTTTGTAACATACAACAACTGTAATGACAGTGTGAACAGGCCCTGTTAAGAACTACACTAGCTGGAATGCCATTTACCTATAGAGGAGCATGAAATTGGCTGTGCATTGCAATCACCTGGTGAAGCTTCTCTTCTTTAGCTCTTCTACAGTGGCAAATCTACAAGACAAATCATTTAAAATACCAATCACTTTTCCAACTACTTCCTACATTATGACAGAATTCCAAGTAAGAATATTTTAATTTGTTACCATCCCTTTAAGTTTTTAACATTTAAAGTAGCTAATAATTCCTCAGAATTTTGGAATCCAGAAAAACACTGAGCTTTGTTTGAAAACAGTCTTTGACCACAAACTTCCCTAATGTTAATTTCAAATGCCTGTGCTTTAAAAGCACAGAACTAAACCCTGCTCTTGTTAATCATGGAAGATTAACAAACAAAATCTTCAATGTACCTATATAGAATAGAATGGGTCAGAAACCAAATTCTTACTAATATTATAAACACAGGCAAGTTACTAACCATCTCTGAATTTCAACTGTCTCTCATGAAAAATAGAGGTAATTGAATAAAATTTACCCTGTCTGCTTTAACAGGGCACACACACACAAGCATACACTCACAAAAACACCCCCCATGCGCAAACATTTCATAAAACTTAATAAATAACAAACAAATATGATTGTTTCAGAGATATTGGGTAAATATTTAGGACTACATGAACTAGGATGAAATTATTAAGCAGATTTTTTTCCTTGAATACAATGGAAACACCAGAATAGAAGCTGTTCTATTTTTATTATTTATTATTTTTTTATCTCTATAGGTTATTCTGTATTTAAGCAACTTATAAAACAGGGTGTTTTTCAGGAGACTATTATAGCTGTTAAGCTGATCAAACTAAGCTGGTTTACCAGCTCCTACACAATGATACAGATACTATCATTAAATTCCTTGGTTGTGTACTCCTAACTAACAGGTTTAAAGCAACAGTAGTGGACTGCTATCCTTCCCCAAAGAGGCTTTTCAGAGTCCGCTCAATATTCAACATTCCAGCTTGGTTATGTGCTAACCATTTACCCATGAACATACAAAGAAATTTGATATTATGTTGTCACTCATCCTCAACAGAAGAATATTACATACTGTTCTCTTTTCCTTGAAGCTACTGAGAAAATCATCTATTTCAGTTTTTCCCTCCAAGAAATCTTCAGCAATATTATCGGACTCTTCCTCAGCTTCATGTGCAGCTACTTTCAATCTTGCCTGTAGGGCACTTGCACTACAACTCTGTGAACAAACAAACAAAAAAATCAAGCACTGCATTCGTCTCTAATTCTCAGATAAACTATGGAGAAGGAAAATGAGGCAGAGATATGGAAAGCAATATTCACATTGGATACTTGGATAGCTACTGCCTTAGTTAGGCTGTGATGGGACACCAAGACAAAAAAAGAAAAAAGAAAAAAATTTGAGAAGAAAATGTTTATTTGGCTTATACTTTCACATCACTATTCATCATTGGAAAAAGTCAGGACAGGAACTCAAGCAGGGCAGGAGTCTTGAGGCAGGAGCTGATGCAGAGGCCATGAAGGAATGCTTCTTACTGGCTTGCTCTCATGGCTTGCTCAGCCTACTTTCTCATAGCACCCAGGACCACCAGCCCATTAGAGCCAGCACCCACAATGGGCTGGGCCCTCTCCCATCCATCAGTAATTAAGAAAATGTACTGCAGGTTTGAGTACAGCCCAATCTTACAGACGCATTTTCTCAATAGGGTATCTCTCCTCTCCGATAAATATAATATAGCTTATGTCGAGTTGACATAAAATTAGCAAGTACAGATACCAAACACAAAAGAAACCAAATCATGAGCTGTAAACTATTAAGTGAGAAACTGATAAACCATTATTCTATCCTGGATATTTTGGAATTAAATCATTGCGAGAATACCTACTCAGATCACCCAATGACCCCATTTCCTTGTATTCCTGTTCTTGTCTATCCTAGTGAGTTCACGGGCTAGACAGTAATTCATTTCTAAAGAACCAAATGTGATAAAAGGGAAGGGAGTTACTCTAACTATAGAAGCAGACAATGTGCACAAAAAAAAAAAACCCCTGAGGATAAGTAAGTGGTCATAGCTTACAAGATTTAATACTGTTACGATGACAATGCTAACCCCAAAGACCTACACAATCAATGCAATTTCATAAATTTCAAGAGCCTTTCACTGGAAAAAGTATCCTAATATTCATACCACATCTCACTAGACTCTGTATAGCCAAGAGATCTTGAAAAGGAATGATGTTGAAGCATTCATATTTACTGATTTAAAAACTTATTATTTGAGGATTAAAAAGATGTCTCAGTGGTTAAGAGCATTTGCTACCCTTTTAGAAGACCTGAGTGAGTCTCAGCACCCACAATGTGGCTAACAAGGATTAACTCCAGTTTCAAAGGATCTGACCTCCTTCTAGCCTCTTCTGGCAGCAATGCATGTTCATGGTTCACAGACATATAAGAAGGCAAAACACCCATACAGATAAAATACACATAAATTAAAAATTCTTAGGGGTGGTGGCACATGCCTTTAATCTCAGCAATCAGGAGACAAAGGCAGACAGACAGATCTCTGTGAGTTTGAGGCTAGCCTATTCTACATAATGAGTTCCAGGACAGCTGGGGCTATGTAAAGATCCTGTTAAAATAAACAAACAAACGAAGGTTAAAAACCCCACAAACGTATTACTAAACTTGGATTAACAAAACAATCAGTAGCACCCATCCTTCTCTAGGGTCCAACTGGTGAATCTCCCAGCCATAAACATTGACACACACACTTCCCCAGGAGCCAGATCAAGACAAGGTCCCACATCCGGTGCCCTAGCTCGAACACGTCATTGCCCCTGAACCCACCTCTAGATATCCAACAAGACCATCCCCCCAGTGACCTGCTATGAACCCTCATTCTACCTCTCCACCCTGCCAGATCCCCACATCCTTTTCCAGGCTCTAGCCTGGTTAGTCTGTATGTTAACGCCCCCCCCCCCCCCCACCACCACCACCACCACATACTTGACAACTTGCTAGGATTAGCCCAGGACCCACATCCAGTGTCCAGGCATAGTCTGTCCAGCCCTGTCCATGCCCAAAATCAATCTCTAAGCTTCCACAAAGACTGACCATTCCTACCCTCCAACCAACAGGGCCCTTCCATACCACATTCGGCTAAATCTATTTCCACACTCCAGACACAGACAAGGAGGCACATCCTATATACCAGTCCAGTACCTCTGTCCACCTGACTTCATTCCTCCCAAGCCATTTCCAACCTCTAAGTCAAACACAAACTTACATCCCCTCTGCCCTAACATGCTCTTACTATATCAGACTTAGAACTAACAAAAGAAGGCCAAATGGCCAGATCTCATCACAAAAAACACAAAAAATATGAAAGACCATGCCAGTATCTTCTTTCCAAATCTCCAAGTCCTGTAGAAGTGGCTGCCAATTGAGACTTACCTAGATGAACCCCAGGACACATAATTTAAAAGTCAAAGGAACTTAAAGAAGACATAAAGAAACAGTTTGACGAACTTAAAGAGAAAGAACAAACACAAAGAGAATGAAGGCCTGATGCACAGATGCACAAGAAAGCTCAAACATAAGGCTGGTGGAAATGATAAAGTCAATCCAACACTTGAGAAAAGAATTCAATCAGAAGATGGAAACATTGAAGAAGCCAGGTGGCAGTGGCGTACGCCTTTAATCCCAACACTCAGGAGGCAGAGGCAGGCGGATCTCAGTGAGTTTGAGGCCAGCCTGGTCTACAGAGCGACATCCAGGAAAGGCACCAAAACTACACAGAGAAACCCTGCCTCGGAAAAACAAAACAAAACAAAACAAAAGAAAGAAAGAAAGAAAAGAAAAAACACTGAAGAAGACTAAAGCTGAAATCAAATGGATTAAAGTACCCAATGACTAGAAAAATCAAAGGAACATCTTAAAACTAGAATCAAGGAGAAGACAGAATATCAGGACCTGTGCTGACTAGTTTTATGTCACCTTAAACAAGCTAGAGTTACCTGAGAGGAAGAAGCCTGGATTAAGGAAATACTTCCATATGACCTGGCTACAGGCAAACCTATGGAGCATTTTCCTAATTAGTAATTGATGGGGGAGGACCCAGCCCATTGTGGGTGGTACCATCTACAATTAAAAGACACAGGCTTTTTGACTGAGTGGATCAGGAAACAAAATCCATCTACCTGTTGTCTACGAGAAACACACCTCAGCTGTAGAGAGGCACGTTCTCAGAGTAAAAGGATAAACAAAACCACTCCAGGTAAATGGAATCAGAAAGCAAGCAGGCATCTCTATCCCAACATCTGACAAAATACTACAACTAATCACAAGAGATAAGGAAGGACACTTCATTCTACTCAAGAGAATTCTACTCAGTTAACTAAGAAAACATTTGGATCCTAAACACATATGCACCAAACTTTGGAGCAGCAATTTCATTAAAAATATACTCCTGGATTTAAAGACACAAATTGCAATTAATCTATTATTAATAGGTGGTTCAATACTCCACTTTCTCCAAACAAACAGGCCTTCTGGACAAAAATAAATAAACAGACACAAAAACCTAAGATTTAATTGACCTCGTCCATCAAATGGGACTGAACAGATGGCTACAGAATATATCACCCGACCACCAGAGAACACAGGTGCTACTCAGCAGCACAGGGAAGCTTATCTACAATAAACCAATCCTAAAGACTGAAATCACTCTTTGTATCTTATCTGAATACAAGGCTATAAAACTTGAAATGGACAGCAAATAAATCTCTAGTATATACACAAACCCCTAGAAATTAAACAACTCATTACTGAATGATGAATGGGTCAAAAAAGAAATCAAGAAAGAAAGAAAAAAGATTCCTGGAACTCAATGAAAATGAAGAGACAATACAACAAAACACATTGAAAGCTGTCCTACAAGGGAAATTTACAGCTTTAAGAGCCCACACTAAAATATCAGGAGTGCAAATAAATGACTTGATATAACTCAAAATTTTGTAAAACCAAGACCAAACCAAATCCAAACCTAGATAGCAAGAAATAATAAAAATGAGAGCATAAATCAATGAAAAGAAAACAAAGAAAACAATGCAAAGAATCAGCAAATCTAAGAGTTGATTCTTTGAGAAGATAAACAAGACTGACAGGCCCTTGGCCCACTATACAACAAAGAAAGAGGACCCAAATTAACAAAATCATCAATGAATATGGAAACATTGTAACTGACACCAAAGAAATTCAAAATATTATCAGGGAATACTTTTAAAAACCAGTACTCTATTAAGCTAGAAAAAAAGAAATGGCTGAATTTCTAGATTCAGACAAACCACCAAAATTAAACTAAGAAGTATACAAAAAAAAAAAGTAATAAATAAAAACCCTACCAGCTAAAGAAGTCCAGGGTCAGATGGGTTCCCAGCAGAATTCTACGAGACATTTGAAGACCTACAGCCAATCTTTCCTTATTCAAAGAATGAAACAGAAGGAGCACTCTAACATGCCTTCATAATAAAAGTCCTAGAGAACGTAGGGCTAGAGGGAGCATACCACAACACAATAAAAGCTACATACCAGAAACTCAGTTAGTATCATTTGAAAGACAGAAAAGCTTCAAGCAACCCCACTGAATTCAGGAACGAGACAGATGTCCACTGTCCCTACTCCTCTTTAATCTTGTGCTAGAAATCCTAGCTAGAACAGTGTAAGACAAGAGAAGGAAATTAAAGGGATACAAATATTGAAAGAAGTCACACTATCTTATTTGCAGATAACAAAACTTTATCTTTAACACTTTAGAGATAACAAAAATTCTATCAAAAAAACTTCTAGAAACAATAAATTTAGAAACATGGCAGGATACAGAATTAACTTGTACAAATCAGTAGCTTTTCTATACACCACCAACAAACATACAGAGAGAGAGATAATGGGCACACTCCAATTCATAGTAGCCTCACAAAAAAAATATCTAGAAAACAAACAAACAAACCAAAAAAAAAAAAAAAAAACCCTAACCAATGAAAACATTAAACCTCCAAGGAAAGAGACAGAAAAAGACACTAGAAAATGGAAATATATCCCATGCTCATGGATTGGTAGAATTATGAAAATTATGACCATTTTGCCAAAAGCTATTTAGAGATTCAATGAAATCCCAATAAAAATCCCTATTTATTCTTCACAGGTATAGAAAAAAGCTAACATAAGATTCGTATAGAACCACAAAAGGTCCTAGACAATGAAAAACAATCCTGAGCAAAAAGCACAGTGCTGGAGGGATTCTCATTCCAGATCTTAAGATCTAGAACACAGAGCCACAGTAACAAAACCAACATGATATTGGCACAAAAGCAGACATGTGGACCAACAGAACAAAATCCAAGATGCAAACACGTACATGTAACAAGGCTACCAAAATGTAAGCTGGAGAAAGGAGAGCATCTTCAACAAGCGGTGTGGGGAAAACTGGATGCTCACATGCAAAAGAATGAAAGTAGACCAATAACTGTCACCTTGCACTAAAACTGACTCTAAATGGGTCAATGACCTAAACCTGAAACCTGAAACACTGAAGCTGCCATAAGAAAACATAGGCAGAGCCCTACATAATCGGTGTAGGAAGGACTTTCTGAATAGGACTCTATTTGCCCAAGAATTAAGGCCAACAACTTGACAAGTGGGACTTCACAAAATTAAAAAGCTTCTCTTCTTTTCTTTTTTTTTTTCTTTTTGGTTTTTTTTTTTTTCTTTTTGTTTTTTTTTTGAGACAGGGTTTCTCTGTGTAGCTTTGCGCATCACTCTGTAGCCCAGGCTGGCCTCGAACTCACAGAGATTCGCCTGCCTCCCGAGTGCTGGTATTAAAGGTGTGCGCCACCACTGCCAGGCACACAAAATTAAAAAGCTTCTGCATAGCTAAAGAAACAATCAGCTGGGTAAAGAGAAAGCCCACAGAATGAGAGAAAAATCTTTGCCATAAAGAGCTCAAAAATGAAAGAGTCAAAAACAAACAAGCGACCCATTCAATAAATTGGCCTGGGACCTGAACAGAGTTCTCCAAAGAAGAAAAAGAAATGTCTAGGGAAAAATTTACTCTATTTGGATTATAGACCTAAATGAAGAAACTCAAACTATTTTTAATAGCCATTCTAGAGTGTTGTGGGTAGTACATTATTGAGGTACTGTTACAGGTACGTACAACAAATAACATTTCCTTATCACCCACATGTCATCTATTTTTATAAGTGTGACACACGTGTTGTTTGAGGAAAAAAAAAAACTAGAATTTAATACAGTTTAATAATACATTTCCATTACTTATTCATTAAATATATATTTGTTAGCAACTATGCGCCAGGCATTGGAGCACACACTGCTTAAGATGGAGACAGGTAATCAGGTCTACTGATTTGATTTTCATACTTTAAGCATGCTTCAGAGAATTCACCATCACTAGAAAGTCTTTATTGAGCACATTTCCAGGGACTCAGGAAGTGAAGGGTTTCTTTGTTTTATATTTTTATGTATTTCAAGATTCATCTCAAGCTGGGAGGTGGTGACACACACCTTTAATCCCAGCACTCAGGAGGCAGAGGCAAGCGGGTCTCTGAGTTCGAGACCAGCCTAGTCTACAGAGCAAGCTCTGTGACAGCCACGGCTACACAGAGAAACCCTATCTGAGGAGAGGAGGGGGGGATCACTTCAAACAATTCTTACATAAATGTCACGAGTAAGAAAAGGTGTTAAAGCAAAACTGTGTTGGTGACGGGGTTGCAAGTTGCAAGGGCAGGATGGAGTCAGGCAGGATTCCAAGAGGCATAATGAGAGGAGAAAGGAGAGCAAGGGACGCCAAAGCGCCGTCCAAGGAGCACCATGTAATGGGACACAGGCAAAGTCACGGAACATGTGATACATAGATTAATAGTTATGGGGTGGGTTAAGTTATAAGAGCTAGCTAGTGAGAAGCCTGAGCCACAGGCCATATAATTTGCAAGTAATATTAAAGCCTCTGAGTGATTATTTTATAAGTGGCTGCAGGACTGCAGGGCCAGATAGGACTGAAGAAACTTAGGGCTACATATTTAATTCTTCCTCATTCCTCTCGCAACCCCCAAGAACCCTCGGACAGGTCGGAGCTGGACTCCGACACTATGCATTTGTAGTTAGTAAGAGCTAGTATAAAAGAATGATGTCGACTGCTGTGAAAACTGCTGTGTGTTGGTTGAGTGTTTCAGGTATTCAGATTTCCTGGGAGGGGATAGACGGCTTAAGCTGAACTCCCAACTCTTAATATTTCCTATCATATGACCTCAAGGAATCTATTTAACCTCTCTGTGTTTCAATTTCCTTACCTGAAAAATAGAAATATGACTAGGTAATAGTTTCCTCATAAAGTTTGGGGTAATATTGGGTAAATATGTGTAAATTACTTCAGTACCAGAAATATATTAACTATTCAATGTAAACCTTTATTATATTAATTTTATTTTAAAGGATGTTATGCAAAGCTCATTATAAATTTTTGCTCTTCTTTCTCTTTTTGGCTGTTCTATATTACATTGGCTTTACCTTTCAAAATTCAATTTTAAGGGAAATAGATTATTATTACCTACAATGTTTCTTACTGGAATGAGCTACAAAAATTACATCTACTTTTTTACTTTTAAAGATTAATTTTACATAAGTCTAAGTCTAATCTTATAAAACATACTTCATTTAAAGTTCTCTTTTGGTCACTAGGCTTTATTATAAGGTATACTACTTTGCTAATTTGTATTTGCTGGGCCTTTTGTATTCTGTGGGTTTTGGAACTAGATACCCCTTGCATGGACATCAGGCTTCAGCTTTATAAAGTCAGGTGGTAATACCTGTCTCTGAGGAAGTGAAAGCAGGAAAGTGACCAAGCCCCCGCAGACTAGCAGCCCCCTGAGGAAGAGAGATGAACAGTCAGTCATACCTCACTGAGTTCATGCTGTCTTTGCATCTTCTTTTCAAAGGTAGATTTCATTTGGATAAGTAATTCATACTAAAAGAAAACATAAGATTGCTGTTTCATCTGATGTTCGAACTATAAAAATGTCTTAAAAATGACCAGTAACTCACCTTATCTAAAACAGTTTGCCTTTTGGTTTCCAAGGTATGCTCCAAAAGGAGATTATTTCCTGTAAGATAAATCTCTGGCTTATTTCCCAGCACAGATCACAGTTTTCTCAGGACTTGTGAATTAAAGCAAATGGAAACATACTTGCTAATTCCTCGATACTTTTTACTAGATCTTCTTTGTCAGTAATAATTTGCTTTAGTTGAGGCAACATCAGGAACTGTTCTAGTAATACCTCCTCTTGCTCATTCATGTCTGTGAGCTGTGAGACACTAAAGACAAAAGAAAAAGCGAACTGTTAATAGATACCAGTCATCTAGTTTTTCTCCATGGTGACAAATGTTCAGTTTTCCAGTCTGACTTGTGTGATGGCTAGTTTTATGGGACACAAGCTCGAGTCATCCAAGGAGGAAAGCTCAACTGAGAAAATGCCTTTGTGAGACTGCTCTGCATGGAAGCCTGGAAGGCATTGTCTTAACTAGTGATTGACATGGGAGGCCAAGCCCACTGCAGTGCTTTAAAAAAGGGAAACCGAACAAGCCCCGGAGAGCAAGTCTGATTCATGTCCACAGTTACCCAACAGAGCTGGACAGAGCAGCATGAGAAACAAGAGAGTCAGAACCACGGGGAGGATTAGGAATATGGAGGTCGATCACACTCTTTTCTTTCTCTTTCTGTAGTGTTGATGTTTTCATAAGTTTTTATAGTAGGTCAACATTTAAAAAGGAGAAAAGACAGTATTTTAAAAATAGACAGTCTTATTTCTTGGCAGTTGAGCATTATAATGTATATCAAACCCCATAAAATATATGTAATACATCTTTTCTGTCTTGGGACTTGCATTCTTTAAAAATTATTTCTGATGTTTACCCATGAATTAAAATACAGGATCAAATAATGTCAAAGTTTGTTTTTTAAAATTATAGAATTGTTCACAAACTTTAATCTGTATAATTCTTAACTGCATTCAATGGTCTTACTAATAGTAGCCTCATGGATATTATAAATCCTTAGTGGGGTACATGGGATACCCTACAAAATGGAGGGACCAAAAATTGCTTTATTTGCAGCACATCTTATGTTATATGAAAAATAGTACCTTAAACTTGAATCCTGCCACCTTATCTGCTATAAATTTGAGTAAAAATTTAGCTCTAAAACTAGTTTGCCAAATATATTATCATAACTTTAGTCTACTCATCTATACACAACATTAATCTACTAAAGGAAAAATGAAAGATCTATTTTGAAATTATCAGAATCTAATATATTCACAAATAATTCTCAAAGACTGCAAGCTACAGTGAAGAAAAAGAACTTTTGTTATCTTGGTAATTATTACATCATTCTTGGCATCTAGAGCAATCCCTAGATATAAACAAGTCATGTTACAATTTATCATTCTAAAGCTGATTTATACCACTTACCCACTAAGACAACCAAAGTAAAGGAACAGTGAAAAAATTTTAAATCATTTTACTTAAATTTGAATATGAAACTATAAATAAAATAGATAAGACCATCTTTACTCTTCAGGTTTTTTACCTTAGTTCTGAAAGTTCTGGAAATGCATCAGGGATATCCGGCATCTTATAACCAAAACCATTTTGGTTAATCTAAAGAAGAGTTTTGAAGAATATTAAATCTCAGCTATACTTTGGATTGGTCCCATTTATCTTATATAAACTTTAAAGTACTGCATCGATTAGTGCTTTCATATCACAATCTCATCTTTGCCCTTCACATGCACATATATTTCCTTTACATCCGTCTGGTAATGCACTTTTACTTGTTCTACTTGATTTTGTCACTACAGGATCTTACCGTGTAGCTCAGCCTGACCTTGAACTCTCTAACTAGTCCAGGCTAGTCTGGAACTCATCTTCCTGCCTTCGCTTCCTGAGGGCTGAGATGCATACATGTGCCTCCATCCTTAATGTACTGTTATACATAGGAGTTTACATTTTTTTGATGGGGAGGGGGTATGGGCCTTAGAAGAGCCTGCATTAGGCTGTGTGGAAGTGTATGATTATAAAATATATCTCTTGAGAGCATCTATAACAGGTATAGAGAATTATCTGTGGATTTCATAGATGTAAATGAACATACTTCTTTCAAGTAAAGACATCAAGCATAAATTAGTAAACTGCCAGCACTCTGAGTAGTTACATATTTAAGTTAAATAAGAGAGTAGGGTAGATAAAGAACACAGTACCAATTTGAGTATTTATGAGGTTTATGCATTAGAAAACCCAAATTTTTCCCCAAAATTTTTTAGATATTAATTATAGTTTGTTGCCAGTTATGGTGGGGTATGCCTTTAATCCCAGCACTCAGGAGGCAGAGGCAGGCAGATCTCAGTGAGTTCAAGGCCAGCTTGGTCTACATAGTGAGTTCCAGGAAAGCCAGAGCTACCTAGTGAGACCCTATCTCAAAAAACCAAATAAATGATAGTTTGTTCATAATCTTTATTAAAAAAATGATGAAAAATTTTGGAAAAACAAAATCTGTTCAGGCCTGTATTTTTAAAATTCTAAACTGTAAAATCAGTAATGTTGAACATAATGTATATGCATACACATATTTATATATATATTTGTGTTTGTGTATGTGCATGTGAGTACAGGTATAGGTGTGTGTGTGTGTGAAGGCCAGAGATCAACATTGGGTGTCTTTCTCAATCAGTTCTCTACCCTTTTTTTTTTTTTTTGGTGCCAGGTTTGGGGAGGGTGTATGGCTAGCAAACCCCAGGAAATCTGTGTCTAACTCCCCAGTATTGGGATTACAGGCATGGATTACTATGCCTGAATTTTTATGGTACGTGATGGGGACCTGAACTCAGTTCCTTGTGGTTGCACAGGCCTTTAATGCCTGAACCATTATTCCAGCCTCCAAATCTACAGAAATACTGTATGCACAAAATATTGGTCTCTTTTTCTATAATATTTTTACATGACAACAGGTACCAGTTTCACTTATGAACATATAATTTTTAAGCCAATAAAATGCTGAAAAACTTCAGCATGCTCCAATAGGCCCTCTTTAATTTGACACCTGCCTCTCCTACATAATCACGTCCTGTGCCTTGTCCAATATACCCTACATGACAGCCAGAGAGAGCTATTACAGGCAACTTTACTTCCATGCCACCTGGCACGTAGTGCAAGGCCTCTGTCAATGTAACCAGTTACCTAGTACTTTATGTACCCTCCTGTTATCCTCAATATTTTAAAACCATCCTTTAGAAATCTGGCCTCAGGCATAAATGCATCCATCCATTTATCTGCCTCATTTTCCCTGAGCATCGACTATGTGCACAGTCTGAAGCACTGGGGATAAAGTCAAAACTGAAATGATATTATCTCCCTACTACTGCTACTTGGTCTGGGGGCGGGGGAGCAATGAACTCAGCTGTCTCCCACATCTAGACACTCTCTGTCTAGAAGCTCTATATTTGCAATTCTTTATTAGTTACCTTTTTGAGTTGTCTGAGATGACAAGTATGATTTAATCTTTGTTTCGTGCCTATCTCAGTAGATGGACATACTAAATGCCCGCTAACTGAATACCTACTTCACAGGTACAGAACACAGACTCCACAAGATACCAACCTGTGCTGAAGATTCTGTCGTGGGAACAGGTAGCGGCAGACTGGAAAGGATGCCAAATGAAGGAGCCACTGGCTTGGCTGTGGTATAACTTGTGGTTGAAGAAGAAACAGTGTCAGCTACAGACAAAGATGTGATACTCCTGTTAGCTTCTTGTGGAGGATACGGAGGAAGAAATGGAAAACCTTGAGAAGGGTAAGGAGGCATCCCACCTGGATTACTATATAGGCTGAAGAAAGAAAGAGAAGATCATTAGGTAGGATATTAGGATTGAAATTATCCCCAAATCATCCTAAATACAATGGCCATGCATTTCCACATTTGGAAATTTCTTTTGGCAAGTGATTTTATAATTAAATTGTATAAATTATAAACTATGAGTACCTGAAAAATAAAGTATAGTTTCTATAAAAAGAAAGAATGTTATAGAAAGCAAACAATCCAGTTGCTCTCTGTAAAAGTCATATATGTCATATAGAGTTTTCAGTTTTCCAATGGCATCATTTAGTTTTGTTTCTTTATAGAGAGCATTTTATCCAGAGTATTTATGCAAGTGGATGTTGCTAAGTGGCTTTTGATGTCGGGCAAAATCTACCTTAAAGTTGAGAGTGTTTTTCTAGAGATTTTGAAAGAAAAATGATATACATGAGCTACTAAAATGTTTAAAACATTACAAGCAGATTCATATGTAAACACAAATGTATATTTTAAAGAGTAGCAAATCATTACTTAGTTGGGACTTAATCAGAAAGTAATTTAGCAATATTTATTTTAACAAGATGTTTTAAAATGAACCTCTTTCCTCCCATGAAAGTGAGAAGAAGCCAGCTTCAATGGCCCACACCTTTAATCCCAATACTAGGGAGATAAAAGCAAGCAAATTTCTATGAGTTCAAGGCCATCCTGTCTGCCAAGAGTTGTAGACCACAGGGCTACATAGGGAGACCTTGTCTCAAAAAACAAACGAACAAAAAATTGTGGAGAAATCAAATTATAAAACAATCAGGAGTACTTCAGGAATAAATGAACACTGAAAATTCATCTAAATGCAAACATTTGAGTTAAAAATAAATAAATAAATAAATCAGTCATTCTCATATAAAAGAAAAGAGACTTACAGGTATATTTTTTAGATAATACTAAATATTAACTGCTAAACTATTTCATTTTATACTGGTATATTATTGTACAACTACTATAATTTCTTTTTTTTTTTGGTTTTTCGAGACAGGGTTTCTCTGTGTAGCTTTGCGCCTTTCCTGGAGCTCACTTGGTAGCCCAGGCTGGCCTCGAACTCAGAGATCCGCCTGGCTCTGCCTCCCGAGTGCTGGGATTAAAGGCGTGCGCCACCAACGCCCGGCTTATAATTTCTTTTAATGATAGAAATTAACCTGAGTTGGACATTTTATTAGAAGAAAACATCCATTATGGATTTTGAAGTATTCCCTAGTGACACTAAAAGCTTACATTTTCCATTAAAAGCATGGAAAATATGCAACAATAGAAAGAAAATAATTCAAGAAAGGAAAATAAAGAGATATTACCTCTTCCACATAGCAAAATAAATTATAGGACCTTAATTAGTAATTAAAAAATTAAAGCATGCCATTGGTGAATGGCTAGGAAGATTTTGAAATAAATATAAAATATACGAAAAAAGTTGTTATGGTTAGAAGTAGAAACAGAGCAGTTGAAAAATAGTGTGGTAAAAAGTAAGAGCCAAGTGTTCATAATAGGATAAAAACTAATGGATCAAGGATTATACATAGTTTTTAAAATCTTGAACTAAGAAATCTTTGGAATATTTCAACCTTAAAGTGGGAAAAGTATGAAGGAATTTCTGTAATTCCAAACTCAAAAGTTTTAAGAGAAAATAATGACAAATTTTACACTAGCAAAAACAAAACTAGCCAGGCGGTGCTGGTGGTGGTGGTGGTGGTGGTGGTGGTGGTGGTGGTGGTGGTGGTGGTGGTGGTGCACACCTTTAATCCCAGCATTTGGGAGGCAGAGGCAGGCAGATCTTTATCAGTTCAAGGCCAGCCTGGTCTAAAAATCAAGTTCCAGGACAGCTAGGATTGTTACACAGAGAAATCTTGTCTCGAAAAACTGAAACCAAACCAAACCAAAACACCAGGCCCACTATAACACAAAAAAGGTCAGTGGTAGAACATTTCCTAGCAAGGCCAAAGCTCTGGGCTCTATCCCCAGCACCTTCAACTAGCTAACTAACATAAATCAAGGTGAAAACAACTGAAAGTCATATCACACATAGGACAATTTCTCTAATACATAAAGAATTTCCAACAACTTAACAAGTGGATGATAGAATGGTATATAACTTCTATAAAATTAAGCATCTTAAAAACAGCAAATGGTGCTCAATTTAACTGTTAGGTAACAACTAAAATTAAGTAACAATTTTTATGCTTACAAAATGGGCAAATATCTATTTTGACAATATCCCATACTGGAAACAGGCATGGATAAATGGCATTGTGTATGTAAGTAAAGACTGGTATAATAACTATGTTAAAGGACAATTTTGCAGTATTTGTCAAAATACTATTTCTAGAATAAATGAAAATATTAAAATGCACAATTTCATCTCACACTTTTCTCCTTCCTTCCTGTGACCCTCCTTTTATCTTTCCCATGGAATCTAGGGCCTCACATATCCAAAGCAAAACTGTATTTGAGGTGAATCACTAGATCATGGTATGCATCTAATAGAAAGAACGATCCAAAAGCAAAATCAATAACCAAATTTTATTCTATTGTCATTCCACAAAGCAAAACCAAGGCTCTATCAAAACACTGAGCCCAGCTGGATTTCAGAATTCCTGTTTTCCCTCGTTATGGGTAGAGTAGTCTACAGTGATCTAGTACCACTGCATGTTGGATATATGTGGGGCAACAATATTGTTATTTTAATCCACACTTCTTCGGTTTAAGAGAAGTTCTGAAGGAACCCAGCTGAAAAACCTCCTCTATACCTGAACATGAGCGTGAGTCTATTACATACTAAACTACGGAAGTTCTTGTGTGAGAGAAAGTGAATATACTTTTGCATATAGGATATAGGTGAATTCTTATGATCAGAGATGTGGCAGACTGTATTTTTTAAAATAGTCACTGCAAGATTTCCAGGGCACACTTCCCACAAACACATGCTTTCCTTAAATTCTGCCACACTAGTGAGAGATGAAGTCTGTTTCTTCTTCCCTTCCAGGCCGAATGTACTTAAAAGGCAGCGGAAATGATGCGCAACACCCACCGCTATAGCTAAACAGGCAGCACAGCTTCTCTTGGCTGGTCTGACCTCTCTCCATGTGATATGCTGTGAGGAAACTCAGGCTGCCGTCAGTGATAGGAGCCGAGAGCCTCCGCTAGAGTCTTGGTGTTTGGCTAACAAAAATTGCCAGACAAGAGAATTAAGTGAGTTTCCTTATTATTCATTCAATCACACTTCTTAAAGCCACACCAACGAGTGAAAAAGGAGAACAAAATAGTTACCACTAGTACCTGACCCAACTATAGACTCATAAAGAGAAACATCTAAGCATGGCGGCACAGGCCTGTAATTCTAGCTACCCAGGAGACCGAGACAGAGATCCTAACTTCAAGCTCTGCTGGTTACACTGCAAGTTCCAAGCAAATCTAGGTACCTGAGTGTGAGCCTGTCTTAAAATAAAAGATTAAAATATGCTGGGGATGGCGCTCCGTGGCTCCTGCTTGACACGTGCAAGGCCACAGGCTCAGGTCTCAAATCCCTATGACACACACCCACACTTCACTATTGTAAGTACAAGTTCTAATATGATTTGTTATTCATGCTAAGGCTTTACTCAGGAAGTTATTCAAAGATAGTAAACCAAGATACTAGGAGACAACCTTAAAGAGACTTAGAAAAGCTAAGAAGCAAATAATCCACTATATGAAAACAGCAAAGGAAATGTCAAGAACACTGTCACCCAGGTCTCATTTGGTGTAACTAACAAGGAAAGAAGAGGAGGAAAAACAACCAAACAACTAAACACAGAACTCAGCGATTACCTGCCCGGTATGACATGAACAAAAACGGGATAAAAAACACACTTGGCTCAGCAATGGCTACTACTTAAGAGTCATGTAACAAACACACCAAATAGACTTATGTAGAAATCATGATGTAATTTCACTGAGGAGAAGGGAAATTTTGTGACAGTTAAAAACCTCATCTACTATAGTAAGAGGTCTATAGGTAATAGCCAAAATGCAATTCAAGAATAGTACCATGTCTATTATCACAAAGGTGGGTGAATAAACAGCTACAAGAGAAATACACAGCAGCCTCTGCAAACTTTGGCCTTATGGGCATGAAGGTGAGTATGTGGCAATCAGAAGGCTGTCTTTGATTTGAACATCAATTCCTTTAAACTATATTTTAATTATGATAAATGAAAATATGTGCTAAAGTTACATACTATAAATATACTTACTATGGAAATGCTGTTGAAGTAGGAGCTAAAACTGGAGGATTCTTCCAGAACTCATCCAAAAGACTTTGAATAATTTTTCCAAGATCTGAGTGCATGGTAAACTGAAAGTAACAGTAATACAAAATGATAAAAACCCTCTCAAAACAGGATGACAAAATTTCATGGGAATAAATGTCATTTGAAATCTTAACCAATGTTTGCTGGCAAGAATAAATAGAAGAAAGAGGGCTGGAGTGATGGCTCAGTGGGTAAGAGCATTTAATGTCTTCCAGAGGAGCCAGGTTCAGTTCCTAGCACCTACATGGTAGCTCACAACCTCTCTAACTCCAGCTAGGTGATCTGACACTCTGCTCTGACCTCTGTGGGTGCTGCACACATGTGGTGCACTTACATTTAGGCACAACATTAATACACATAAAATAAAAATAAAGAAAAAATAAACAGAAAAGCAAAGAGCACTGTGTCAACATACTAACAATCCATGACTTATAACACTTTCTTATAGAATCAATACTATAAATATTTGGTAATTAAAAAATCAGGTTAAAAGTCTATTTAATCAATAATAGAGCTAAAATATTCTCATACTTCACACTTTACAATAATTTGATTGTTCAGAGGTAAATAAATACTAAGGGTATATTTAAGTTGCAACTTGTCACATTAATCAACCACATTGTATCCAAAACTTTCAAGTCATAGGCTTAAGTAAACAGTATTGTCTAAGGAAATGTAAAGATTACTAATTTCAAAATGAAAATTTCAGTACACTTAAGATTTCTAGAATAATAAAAATGTAATAAATGTGTTAGATTATTCTGAAATAAACTATAGCATATACATACATTATTTACTAATGGAGAGGTGACATATAGTCCTTGATTATCCATTAAGTGATGTCTTATTGGTGGATAAACACTAATCACTGGTTTTTCCTGAGGAAATTGTGGCGGAAGTAATCTAGTAAAGGAATAACACACACACACACAAACACAAACAAATGAAAAAAAAATACATCATGTGACCATAATCTCAAAACAAAGTTATTTAAAAGCAAATTAAACTTTCACATTGACTTATATGGATTAATTCTTTAGTAACAAGTGCTTTAGCACACATATTGAGCACACTGAAAATATATAAAAGGCTATGTTTTGGCACTAAGATAACACAGTAATTCAATACCATAGATTCTTTTTAATGTGGAATATGGGCTCCATGTATTACAGAATAGTCTTTTTAGCATGTCAACTAACTGATTTCAAAGATAAAAGTTACAATTTGCTGAATAAAATTCTCAGCTAAAAATCAGATTGTACACTTGTATCCAGAAAATCATGCAAAAACCCCACCTGGCTATTTAGTGGATAGTAGCTCTGGCTCTGTGTGTGCGTGTACGTGTGCGTGTGTGTTTCTCCTGTGAAGTCCTGTCTAGAATTACCTCAGCATGCATACACTACTAAAGAGAAAGGGGATAAGAAGGTAAGTAATGAAGACTGAACTACCATACTTGTCATTGAGCCTTTGTTTATCTAATTCCTAAAGGCTGCGCTAATACCTCTCCTCATGCTGAAGGAAAATCATGTGGTTCCCAGTAAGAATAAAAATCTCATAAATCAAAAAAGTAAAAAATTTAACTTTTTTTTTTGGCTTTTCTAGACAGGGTTTCTCTGTGTAGCTTTGGAGCGTGTCCTGGATCTTGCTCTGTAGACCAGGCTGGCCTCGAACTCACAGAGATCCACCTGCCTCTGCCTTCCAAGTGCTGACATTAAAGGTGTGCGCCACTACCACCCAGCAAAATTTAACCTTTTCTAAGTACTATAAAATTAAGATTAGTTTATAAAATATTTTAATAGAAGTTTATTAAATCCAGAACTCTGTTTTCTAAGTTTTAAAAACTCAGAATATTTCCCTTTAAGCTTTTTTGCTCATATATTCGTTAAAGAAAGTACTTCTTGACAGCATTATCAAAAACTGGATTTTGTTGGACTCTCCTACCTATGTCTACCTGGACATTGGATGGGAAATAAAATGAATTCATTTATACAGCTAAAGGGTTTTTTGTTTGTTTTTATAGCTCAAGATTTTTAAATTAGTTTGTAGAAGAGGCAACAGCGGTTTTTGGAGCCAAACAATGAGTTTGTGTCCCAGCTATTTATTTATGAGTCTGTAATATATCCTAATTTGTAAGGCTACTACTATGTAGATTCATAAAGCTCAAATCTGTCAAGTTAATGTGCTTTAGTGCTTGCCAGAGCTATATATCTATCCTTAGATTTGTTCAGAACTAGTATTTAATAAGGCCTCCTATGTCCATGTGCTAAACAATGAGCCATAAAGATTTTAATTCACTGAACTGAGCACTATTTTATGTTACAGTTACTTTAAATAAGTTCATTTAAAGAGCATATGTCTGATATTAACTAAGATTCAAAACAAAAGTTAATTCCTATTACTTGAAATATAGATTACAATTCTATTCACACAGTACTGTCAGGCTATTAAGACATAAAGCAAAAATTAAAACACAAAAAAATAGAAAAGAATTCTACTTACATATTAATGTTAATTGTCAGGTTGTTTACTGTGAATGGCAATCTGTATTCTACATCTTTTTGTATTTCAGCTATACTGTAAGAGAAAATTTAGAAAAGACATAAAAAGAGATCAATGCTATAAAACTATTAATATCAAAACCAAATGTTAAATGTTATAACCTACTTAACTTTTTAATTTTATTAACAGCATTTGGATAGCTGATATAACTTGTATCTAGAGAGAAAATTACCATAGTTGGAAAGGCTTATCAAATATGCAGGCAATAATATTCTAAAATATCCAAAGGGTAAGTAAGGGAAGGATGCTGAGGAAAACATACAAGAAAAACTCAGCTTAATCTTAGATTGATTTAATATAATTCTATCCAATTTATCATTAGTAGAAGCAACTGCAAGCCTTCTAGGTAATATAGGTCAACACGAATCTGATTTCTGGTAACTACACCACTACCCAGCTTTGCAGACAGCTGGGGACGTCTGGGTCTTAAGAGCTTAAACCAACAAGTCCCGATGAGTGTCTCTTGAGCTGGCAAGATAACAGCTCCTGGCTGCTTTCCACCTTTCCTCTTCTTCCCCAAAGGAGCCTGTTTTCATTCTGGGTAGCCACTCTGTAGCCATACTCTTTCTTGTAAGTAGCTGTTGAAAAAGACTTTATGTCCCAGCTAATAAAAATATAGTTAGTAGGGGGTGGATTTCCAGGGAAGCAGCTTACAGTGGAATTGCCTTTCTTGGCTTCTTTCTACTTCCTGTCTGGATGCCAGGCTTGCACAGGAACAATCACTTTGAGGCTCCCTATGAATGGGTGGCAAGGCACTACACAGCAATGAAACAACTAGCTGGGGTCCGTTGATAAGCATGAAATTGCCAGACTCTTGGTTTTTGTTTGCTTGTTTGTTTTGTTTTCTTTGAGACAAGTCTTACTGTATATAGCCTTAACTGACCTGGAACTCCCAATGTAGCCCAGGCTGGTCTTATCACAGAAGCCCATCTGCCTCTGCCTACCAAGCACTGGGATTAAGGACAAGTGTCACCATGCCTGGTTTAAGTTTCTTTTATGTGACAGCAAAATAAGCTTTTACCTTGTTTGAGCTACTACTTTTGAGAGTCTTGATTAACGCTATCAGAGCAGAGTTTTCAATATAAAGCCCTTATCACTGGACATCCTACAAGCAGTTTATCTTATTGACTGTAGTCATATTCACAACTAAAACATAAGAAATATGGAACTTTTGGGAGTTCACTTGGATTGTTAACATTCACAATTGTTCTAAGGGGGAACACACAAAGTAGTACTCATTAGTTGATTCAGTAGAGGACTTTTAGTTATGAGTCTTTGAAAGGCCAAGCAAATGCATAATGACTTACTTCCTGTTCTTTTAGTTATTTCAAACAAACAGCTTCAACAAAGCTTATTTATTTTCTTCATTTTTTTGGACTACTTTATTTTCTGGCCTTTAATAAAAACCTAGCCTCTCAAATATGTAAATCTTGTGTGCTTTAAAGGTTCCTAAGTGTTGGTGTCTCAGATACTTTGCTATTACTGTGAAGCACCAGCAGCGCCAAGTCAATTTACAAAAAGCATTTAAATGGGGTCTTGTTCATAGTTTCAGTGGGTTAGCCCTTGGCCATCATGGTGGAGAGTACAGCAGCAGGCAGGCATTAGCTTTAGCTGAGAGAGAGCTTACATCTGATTCACAGGCAGGAGGCAGAGAGAGAGACTGAGCTTGGCATGACCCTTTGAAACCTCAAAGCCCTTCTCCAGTGACACACTTCCTACAAGGCCACACCTCCTAACTCTTCCAAAACAGTTCCACCAACTGGGGACCAACCATGCACATATATGAGCCTATGGGAGCCATTCTCATTCAAACCACCACTGCTGGGATGGAGCTATGGAGAATCCTAGACGTAAATAAGCTTTTCCTTCTAATATCCTATGAAATGAGGCTGTCACTGACAAGAAATAGCTAAGAAATTTTCTCCTTTTCTTTGACTTTTCTCTTTCAGTAGCATGTGTAGCACATTCCAGCAGTATGAAATCTAACCATAAGGGATGAAGCTTCCAGGTCAGAATATGCTTGAGTTTTCCTTGTTCTATGACTCAAGTATATAGTGACTTCAGCAACAAGGACTGGGAGCCAGGGTGACGCAATGCTTTTCCTGATGCCCTGATATATGGAGAAGGAATGTAGGTCCTTGTCTAAAACCAGTAATATGCTTGGCCAGGGTCTTGGGGGAGCAGCAACTTCTGATCTAGGAACCTAAGTCCTCCCCGAAAAGGGCTATGGTTATCAGTCCCAAGGCTATTGTGTGCTCAATCTGTGACACGCTTGAGATATCCTGAGTTTCTTTTGAACAACATTGCTTGATTAGCTTCCTGTTGACCTCATCCCATTGTATGACAGCTTTCTGCTGACTCTGTCCCATTCTTCCCCCTGCAGACTGTATGTAAGATGCTATACTTCTTAATAAACTTGCTTGGCATAAGGCATCAGCTTATGCAAGACCTCCTGATCCCAACTTTCCTGTCTTCTTTATTTTTTCATCCCAGGTCCACCCTTCAAGGACCTACCACTGAAGAACACCCTGCTGGTCCAGGCTGATCGGGTCTTACCATTAAATTATGGTTGGAGGAGAAAAGCAATCATCAACCTCACCCACCTGGGAACCCTGTGTGCTAAAATGACTGGCTGGCAAGGCTTGTGCCCTAGTGCAATAGAGGCACAAACACAATGGAAGAACTCACCACTTTCTGATGGTATTTACAGCCCTCTCCACAACATGATACCCACACCCAGCACCATGACAGGGCCAAGAATCTGCAGCCAAGCAGGTCATAGGTCTAGGGAGAACAGCTAAATAACACAGAAGTAAGCTGACTCCTAGTGACTTAGTGTTCTTTGCATAGATTAATGCATCTCTCAAATTTCATCAGAAAAGCTTCTATTTGCAATACAACAGATCAAGGTACAGAGAATAAGAGACTAAGCCCTAAATGGGACACCTCTATCAAATCCTCTCCTTCCAAGGCTCAGGGATCACTGTGAAAGAGGAGTAAAACAGACGGTAAGAGTCAGAGGTGGTTGATAAATAAATACACGGAAGCAATACCCCAGACACAAAAAGGCAGCTGTGCATATGAACTCACAGTAATTGTGGCAACATGCACAAAGCACATCAAAGTTTAAGTCAGACCTAACTAGCATGAAGAGGGGAGGTAGACACCAAGTCCCACCCCTGGCTGAGGAACTACTGCCAATGATAGCTGCTGGAAGAGGGAGAGTTAGTTTTAAGAGCATCGCCTCTTGGTCAACCCTGCTTTGGTGGAAGGCCACACATCCAAGAAAATATAGCTAGCGCAAATTGGATTTGATGGGAAAAATAAAAAAAATTAAAATAAAAAAGGACAGCACAAAGTTGAGTGGGTAGAGAAGGTGAGTGGGCCTGGATGTATGAAGGAAATAAACTGTATAGAACAAAATACACTGTATAGAACTCTCAATATTAAAAGAAGAAGAAAGAAGAAATAGCTAAGCTAGATTCAAACAGATAATCAGGATTTACATGATTTTTATGAAAGCTTCTCCTTGGGAACTGGGTTTAGGCTGATGCCCTCCTATTCTATATGAATGCCTCATAGTTAAGTGGCATTAAAACAAAGTCCAAACTTTCTTTATTCCTCTACATTACCAAGATGTCACTGTACAAGGAATGAATAGTGAAAGAATCTTCTATCAGTTCAAGTCAAATAGAGCATCTTAGTGACTGAAAGCAAGGCTTATTAAAGACAGACTCTTGAACTCAAATCCCACATATACCATTTTACTTGCTGTGGTGGTGTGAGTAAGAATGGCCCCTACATAGGCTCATATATCTGAATGTTTAGTTATCAAGACTAGAACTCTTGGAGAAGGATTAGGAAGTGCAGTGTTGTTTGAGCAGGGGTGGCCTTGTTGGAGAAAGTGTACCACTGGGGGTAGGAGCTGAGGTTTCAAAAGTCCATGCTAGGCCCTGTTTTCTCACTTGGCCTGTGGATCAGGATAGAGCTTTCAGTTACTGCTCCAACACAATGCATGCTGCCATGATGATAACTGGACTAAACCTCTGAAACTGTAAGCAAGCCTCCAATTAAACATTTTCTTTAGTAAGAGTAGCCTTGGTCATAAGTGTCTCTTCACAGCAATAGAACCGTGACGAAAACACTTGGAATTAGATCCAATACAAGTTCCTGAACCTTTTTTTTTTTCCTAATGAGAGATGGTTATATTAAAAGCATCCATCTGCCTTGTGATGTCACATTAAGCAAATTCATATATGTAAAGGTTTCAGGAGATTACAAGGCAAATAACTGTTCAATGAGTTAAGTGTTATTTTTTTAAAAGCATTTAGAAAATTTACCTAAGTTGTACCTTCTCAGATTTATGGTAATAAAATTTTAACTCACTAAGATTTTCAGTCACTGTCTGAATTTTTATTTAAAAAAATCACAGGAAACATATTAAAACACAAGCTGCCAAGGAAGGGAAGCCATCAATAGTCCTGCCCAGCTGTGACACTTATAAACCACAATAATGACCGGCATGGCAGAATATCCATAAGGGTGCAATCGTGGCATTCATATCTTGGCACTAAACAACAGCTGTCCAATTAGACCTAAGGCCTGCTCAACACAAGGGAAATTAGGCCTGGTACTGGAAACCTGGCAACCCCCTGGGGTTAGTGATGCCACGACCTCTACTTTACTAAACCAGCATCAATCCTAATGGCACAATAAGTACTTACTTTTATACCCACACATAAGTGTAGCTCTCACGCCTCATCAAAGAAGCGTCTCTTTACACAAAGACTGTTAGAGAAAACCATAACTGGTCAAAATGCAGGGAACAAATGATCATTGGGTACCCTGACCAAATGGAGACATCTACAACACTACTCCTGCACCTCAGGCTCAGGGGATGTCTCACACATGGAAGCAGGAAGACTGTAAGAGCCAGAGAAGCAGAAAATCTGCTGTGAGCTTATGTCTCCTAGAAATGACAAAAAAGCTTCACTCATAAATGCCGTGACAAGAGGTTTAACAAGGACAACATGAGTAGACATGCATAGTAGAATATTATTTTAAGGTGTGTTACTTTTGTTTATGTTGCATTTTTTTAACTCTGTGAAGCTGTGTCACTGTGCCTGTGTAAAACACCTGATGGTCTAATAAAGAACTGAATGGCCAATAACAAGGCAGGAGAAAGGATAGGTGGGGCTGGCAGGCAGAGAGAATAAATAGAGGGAGAAAACTGGGAGGAGAGATCTAAGATCTGGGAGCTAGAGAAGGAGGAGGACTCTAGGGGCCAGCCACCTACACAGCAAGGCAGGGAGTAAGAGTAAGATTTACAGAAGTAAGAGAATAGGAAAAGCCCAGAGGCAAAAGGAAGATGGGATAATTTAAAGTTAAGAAAAGCTGGCAAGAAACTAAGCCAAGCTAAGGCCAGGCATTCAGAAGTGAAAATAAGCCTCTGTGTGCGAATTTACTTGGGAGCTGGGTGGCAGGCCCCTCAAAAGAGCAAAAACAAACAACAACAGACATGCTAATGTAGAAAGGGGGGTCCCACGGCTAGACAAAGAGCTAAAGGCAACCAAGGACCACTGAGATCAGGAGAATTAGTCTTTGCCAGGGATGAGCTCCTTAACTGGTTACCCCAAACCAAGTGGTCAACCCTGAAATCAGTCTTACACACACACACAAAATGGACTCATAGGTTATATTCACATATTTATGCACAAATGTGTGCATATTACTATGTGACAATTGAGAGAGTGAAAGGCAGGGACATGGGAAGGGCCAGTAGGAGAAAAGTAAAGGGTGGAAATGATGCAAAAAAATTTCCAATTGAGGAATCATTTCTTCCACTATTCAATCTAATCATTTATTAGAATTTTTGAAAAACTGCCTTCATAACAAGGTATGGACCATAACAGAAAGTGATACTTATGTTTTAATGAGAACCAAACATAACTTGTTAATCAAGACAAATAGTAATGCGTATTCCTAGATGCATTTTATAAAACAGCAGGTAGATATCTAATTACTCTACTTAATTAAACAAGACCAAGCTGGCCTTGAACTCACAGAGATCTACCCTGCCTCTGCTTCCCAATTGCTGGGATTAAAGACATACACCACCACTCTTGGCTCACATTTCCTATTCTAATAATTCTATTCTCAATGGAAAAATTCAGTTAAGAGATTATATTAGCAACTTAGGACCTTATCACTAAGGCAATTACTACTATAACCTTTTAATATCTTCTACATTTACATCCTTCTTTATGACAAAACTATAATTACACTGTACAATTTTATAACTTACTTTTCCTCACTCAATAATTTATTGTGATAATCTAAATTCACATTAGTGGAAATGTTACTTTATTATTTTAATGGCTGCATAATATTCTAATATATGATTATTTATTCTATTGGTCATTTATATTTTTTAATTTTAATATAAATCATGCTATAATAAGCATTCTCTCTCTTTTTTTTTTTTTTTCTTGGTTTTTCGAGACAGGGTTTCTCTGTGTAGCTATGCGCCTTTCCTGGAACTCGCTTTGTAGACCAGGCTGGCCTCGAACTCACAGAGATCA
>CABHPP010123948.1:0-15509 GCA_902168425.1 Peromyscus attwateri
GCTGTAAGGATCACAAAACACTGTATTGGGTTAGGAGTGTGTGTTTACTATGTTGTAAACTGGGTTCAGTGTTCATGAATAGTTCTCTTTTTTAAAAAATGGTTTAGGCTTATTTATTTAATGGGTATGAATTTTGCCTGTGTGTATGCGTGTTCAGGAGAGTTGTCAGGTCCCCTGGAACTGGAGTTACAGTTGGTTGTGAGCTGCCATGTGGATGCTGGGTACTGAACCCAAATCCTCTGCAAGAGCACAGATATTCTTAAGCGCCCATCCATATCTAGCCCCTTCTTTTTGAGACAGGGTCTCATGGAGCCCAAAGTGGGCCTCAAACTTGTTATGTAGCCAGCGATGATCTTGAACTCTTGATCCTCCTGCCTCCACCTCCTAAAGGGCAGATTACAGCAGACACCATCGAACTTGGCTACCTCTTTGTTCCAGTGATCTCTTAGTTATTTCACTGTTCAGAACCCATCTGACTATAGCCCACCTGCCATGGCTGAATTCCCCGGCCTGGCTTGTCAGGACTTAGTTAGATTGATTATCTTCATCTGATTTCTCGATTAGTTTATCTTGGTCACCATGGGCCATCACCACACATATGAATTCTGGCTTATTTCTGTTGAGATGCTTCCTTTTCTCTGGTTTATTTTCTACTGGCCTGTCAGGACCCAGAACACTCTGCTCCACGCCCTGCAGCTATTCATGTCCAACCATTTTCAAAGCTCAGTGCAGGAGCCACAGCACCCCCCCCCCAAAAAAAAAAACTTGTCTGATTTTTTCCCATCCTCTGTGATCACAGTTAACTAAGCAAGCTGGACAGTAGCACGGGCTTCTATAATCCCAGCTGCTTGGGAGGCTGAGGCAGGAGGACTGAAAGTGAACTCAAGTCTAACTTGGGCAACTTTGTGAGACTTTGTTTTGAATTTTAAGGAAAAAAGTGAAAAGACAGTTGAGGATATGGCTTGCTGCAAGAGAGTGTTTGTATGGGTTGAATCTTAGAGCCCAAATACCCTCAGCACTGTCCGCCTCCCACACATACCAGTTTGCGTTGTATGGGTTTTTTGCTTTCCTGAGTTTCTCTCTCTACTCCCTGGTCTTTTGAGGTAGGGTCTCGTAGCCTAAGCTGGCCTGGCTCACTATGTACCCTAGGCTGGCCTTAAACTTGTGGTCTTCTTACATTATGTTCCACTTGACTGGGATTACAGGTATACCCTATCACACCCAACTTTCCATGAGTCAGCCAGTCTGTCTGTCATTCTTCGCTCACTCCTTCCTTCCTTCCTTCTCCTCCTCCCCCTTCTTTTTTTGGTTTTCGATTCAGGGTTTCTCTGTGTAGCCCTTGCTGACCTGGAACTCACTATGTAGACCAGGCTGGTTTCGAACTCAAAGATATCTGCCTGCCTGTTTCCTGAGTACTGGAATTAAAGATGTGCACCACCACTGCCTGGCTGCATTTATTATACATTCCTCCAGGTCTTGGAGTCCTTTTTTGGTATCTTTTATATCATTTAACAAGAATAATGACTGATGAAATGTTCCCATCCTGGGATGTGCAGTCATGTGTGTTTGGATACTCCTGAGAGAGTGCATGTATTAGATCAACAAACAGAGGACTTATCTTCATCTGAGGGATGCTTAGAGTCTAGATTTGGGACGTGTAGAACCATTATTGCACATTCAGAGAAATACAGCTAAGGACTGTTCTTTGAGGGCCAGGGATGTAGATCAGAGGTAATAAGGCCCAATACCAAAGGTATTGATCCCCAGCACCATGGGTGGGGGCAAGGGAGCAAAAGGGAGCATGTTCTAGGTCTAACAGGGTTAATTAGCCATGCTGTCTTGTCCAGAGGCTCAACTTTGAGGGAAAGGAGAGGTGAATTAAAAAGGAATGTACATCAGTACCCAAGGCCTTTCCCCTTTCCTGGAAGTGGAAGGGCACCTGCTGATAACCCCTTCATCCTGGCACCTAGGATAGGAGAAAGTATGATTTTCTGGGAGGGAGCTGGGCCTGGCTTGATAGTTCCACCTTGTCCTCTAGGTTGATGGTGTTGCCTTCCTCTACCACCCCTGTGCCCACCCCTGGCTGAAGCTCCAGCTTGCTCTGTTGGCCCATGTGTGTGTGGCTAAGCCCACACTCATTCCTGACTCCAGTCTCACTTGGAACCGGGTAAGTGGTTAGTGAAAGGTATGAAAAAAAAAAAAAAGCCAGGCATGGTGGCTCACATCTTTAATTTCAGCACTCTGGAGGCAGAGGCAGGCAGACCTCTGAGTTTGAGACCAGCTGGTCTACATAGTTCCAGGACACGGTGAAATCCTGTCCCAACATGCTCCCCCCCCCCCCCCAAAGGTGGTGTTCTGCAGAAGGGTGCGGCCGCTTGGGCAGAGAAAGGAAAATTCAGGGTGGCTTCTTCCATCTTGGATCTAAGTTACCTTCTTTCACAGCCCCTGGCGCTGACAGCATGGGGGACTGCTTTGGAGATGGCATGGGTCGAGCCAGCCTGGGCTGCCCACTGGTTAAAGAGGCGGCGGCGGCGGAAGCAGAGAAAGGGTGTGTGGTTTCTCTCTGACACTCTTTCTGGGCCCACTCCCATGATGCCAGCCCCCAGCAGAGGGAAGCTGTGTGGGAGACGGTGTGTACAGGTGAGGGGTGCCGGGCCCAGGTTTGGTGGTGGGGGTATTGGGTTAGCAGAGCAGAGCAGGGCAGAGGGTGACTCCCTCTCTTCTCTTTAGGCTCGGACTCTGGCCTTTGCTCTGAGGAGCTGGCGGCCACCTGGTGTAGAGGTGACATCTAGAGGACCCAGGTGGCGCTCTCTCAGTGTTGTCAAGAAAAGGGGGCTTCGGGCTGCCCTTGGTCTCCAAACTACTCCCTCAGGCCTGAGGGTTTCCTTGGCCTCTTCAGAGAGCCCGAAGGCCCAGCAGCCCATTTTGGGAACCTCATCTGTAGCCCCTGTCTCCTTAATGACTGGGGGACCTGGAGGCGCTGATAGGTCCAGGACCGAGGCTCAGATGCCCAGTGGGCACGGCAATCCAGGGGGCTGTGCCTGCCCAGGCCAGGCCTCCCCAGCTCCTCGAGCCGCAGCACCTCCTCGGGTAGCCCGAGGCCCCACTCCACGCACCGAAGAGGCTGCTTGGGCTGCCATGGCCCTGACCTTCCTGCTGGTCCTGCTCACCCTGGCCACGCTCTGCACGCGATTGCACCGGAACTTCCGCAGGAGCGAGAGCATCTACTGGGGGCCCACAGCAGACAGCCAGGACACGGTGGCTGGTGAGAAGACCCCTGAGGCCCCCCGCCAGGTGTGCCCAGCCTCTTGAATTCCTTGCCCTTGACCTCTCGCCTTCCCACAGCTGTGCTGAAGCGGAGGCTGCCCTTGCCCTCGCGCCGGATCAAGCGGTCTCGCCGACGGCCCCTGCTCCCGCCCACACCGGATAGTGGCCCTGACTCGGAGAGCTCGGACTGAGCGGCTCCGCCCCTCGGTGACCGCTGCCACGTGGGCAGTGCGCGGGCGCCCCCTGGCGGCAGGCGGAGAGGCCCTGGAGGCTTCGTTTGAAGAGTATCCTTTTAGCCTCCCTGATGCAAATTCCTGTTTGTAATTAAATTATTTTAGTAGAATTCGGAGTTGGGCGAGTTTATCTGCCCTCAGTCACCGGCCCTCGGTAGAGTTAGTCAAGCTGGCTCCCGGGCAGCCAGCATCCCCTGGCTACGAGGATCCCGTCAGGTGCTGGCACTCTTCACTCGCCTTTTTGCAGGTCTCCCCCACTCAACACACACTTCCTTCATCTCTAATTGCTGAAGCTCCAGACAGTCTTAAACTTGCTATCGTGCCTCAGTCTCCCAAGGACTGCGGATGGGGGAGTGTGACGTGGTAAGTGACAGGGACGCTGGCCTGAACCAGTAACTGTACTAGGTAAGCTCAGCCCCACCTCCAACCTCTAGACATCAGAAGTGGCACATGGTCACTTATTTATTTTTGATACAAATGTACATGACACACGTCTTGACAGCTACCCACCACCACAGGTAGGGCTGGGCCACCCGGGGGGAGGTGGTTGGGGAGAAGAGCTGGAGGGTGCTGTCAGGGTCTCGCCAGCCTTCCCAGCTGCAGCCAGACCCCCAGGCTTCCAGGGGCGGGTCACTGTAGGTGCAGGTAGTGATGTGGGTGCTGGCCTTGCAGAGGTTAGGGGGAGGGGCTCAGTTCCACAGCCACCAGCTGAGTCGGGGACCCTGGGGAGCCAGCCCCAGGCTCAGGTGCTCTGTACTCTGCCTGGCCAGCACACTTCCCATCGGGGATGGGGAAGAGATGGAGGGAAGTGGTTTTCCTTTTACGTTTATAGTGTAGGGTACAAGTAGGAGCAGCAACTGGGCCACAGCTGGTGACCCCGACAGTCCCCCTGTCCAGGTAGGGGATGCTGAGCCCACTTCTCTGGTTCCCTTGCCCCTCAAAGCTCCAAGTGGGCCAGGTCTCTGGAACGGCACTGCCGCTCACATCCTCCGTCGCAGGCACGCAGGGACACTCAGTTACCACGAAGTTAAAATTAAGGGTTAGGGGAGAAGAAAGACTTTCCAGTGTTTGCTGCTGGGGACCCTGGCACACAAGTTGGGACCTGTGCTCTAGGCAGGGGCCATTTGGCATGAAAGAGCAGCAAGAGGGGGCTGGTGGCTACAGGGCAGAGACATCCAGAGACAATGTACAAAGGAGGGGATGCCCCTGCTCAGCCCCCCGAGGGCTAAACTGGCTCATGGGGATAGGGTGCAGTAGGCGGAGCTGCCCCGTTTGGAGTGTCCCTGTCCCACGCTTTGCTGAGGGTGCCCTGGAAGGCAGGGTGAGGGGCTAGGAGGGATTCCTTGAGGCTCCTGCACATCAGTGGGGTAGGGATGCTATGTACAGGGTGATGGGCATGGAATGTGAGGGGACAGACGCTCCTGTCCCCTCACATTCCCGTCCTTGGGGCTTGAGGGGGTGGGCACCAGGGCACCTGGATGCCAGAGGAGAATGGCGGCACTAAGGGCACTTGTGCCAGTGGCTCTGTTGGGGGTGGGTTAGTGTCTGGAGTGGCCCAGCTCCCATGGCCAGTGAGGTCCCAGGGTGTGGGTAAGGGCAGGGAAAGTGGTCACTGCTTCTTCTCTCGGGTGGTGATGGTGACCAGCTGCTTGGCAGCCTTGGCGATGTCATAGGCGCATTGGATCACCTGCTGAGTCAGCAGCTGGAAGTCCACAGGGGCGCCAGGCTCTGGAGGCACTGTCTTCCGGCATTCGCTCTGCAGCCTGTAGGCGCTGGCATTAAGCAGCCGCAGTGAACTGCGCACAGGCTCCAGGGCTGGCCTCTGGAGGGAGGAGCAAGGACAGGCTGAGATCTGGACTTTAAGCCAGGTGTCTGATTGTGGCTCAGGGTGCTCACCTCCACCCAGGCAGCAGCAGGTCACCTGCATCTGCCCCACCCCAAGGCCCTCCCACTCTGCTTCTCTGTGGCCCCTGTACCTTTGGGAAGAGAGAGGCCATCTCAGTCACAGCCAAATGGATCTTTTCTGAACAGGGCACAAAGCTGTCAGGTGAGGGGAGGAGGTGGATGAGGGGTTTGTCAGAGTCTTAGGATCCCAGCATGAACCCTCCACCCCGTACCAACAAGTCAGCAGGAGCTTGTGCCCATCCTACCTGTCATGTTTGAACTCCTGGGCGGCCCGCAACAGTTCCTGAATGTTCTTGGTGACCTGCTCCGTCTTTAGGATGACATCCTCAGTGCTGGGGAGCCCGGGGTCTAGGTCTCCGTCCAGGCTCTCCAGCTCAGGGTGCAGCTCATCTTCCTTGCCCAGCTCTAGGAATCGCTTCCCTTCGAGTCTAGGCCCAGGTGGGAAGAGAAAAGGAGCCATCCAGACATCTGCATGGCTGGGTCCTCAGCACCTCCCCTCCAGGCGCTGGCAGGGCGGGCAGGGCGGGCAGGGACCCCCGAGCGTCTCACCCAGGCAGAGGCTCTCCACTCTGTGTGTTTTCATAGTCGCTGTCTGCACCACTGCCATGGCGTGAGAGCTTGCTCTGGAGGGTGTGGGCAAAGGTGGTGGCTGAGTACACATTCCTGGACCCTCAGGAGCCCACACCGTCCCTGGGCACTGGGATGCAAATTACCGCGTGGCGACTTCCTTCCTGGGAGCACGGCAGCAGTGGGGAGGAGGGGGTGAAGGGCACAGAGGAGGCAGACACCCCCTTCCGGATCTGAAAGCCAAGGCAGGGCTAGAGTCAGTCTCCACTGTAGTCCAGGGGCTGCTGACTCACTGGTGCAGGCTCCCCCGCTCCCCCGGGTCCTACTTACCCGATAAAGGCCAGCAGGGACATGCACCGAATAGATGGCATCATCTTCCAGCTCCTGTGGGAGGCAGGACAGTGTCATGACAAGCTCTGTTAGTGGGACCTTCTTTTCCCACCCAAGGCCCACAGGCTGCTCACAGTGCTGTGGAAAGGCTGGAGCCGTGTGGCGAGCTCGTCCCCAGGTGCACCTCCGAAGGGCTTCAGGGCAGAGCCCGGCTCGTACATGGAGAAGGCCTGGCGGTCCCTGCGATGGGTGCTTCCACCTGGCCCCATGGGTGTGTGTTCTGCCCGTTCACTGGGAAGTGGGGGTGTAGGCACTGGCCCTGGCGGCTGCCGGAGCTGCAGGTTCTCTGCCTGCAGTTTGTGGATCTGAGTGTACACAGTGGTGTCCAACTTTGGGTCAAGGTAGGTTCCACCTTTGGGAAGGGATGACCCCCCCCCTCCACTCCCAGAGCCCTGGCTGCTTGTCCGCTACTCCCTCAAGCCAAAGTGCTTACCTCCCTCTGCAGCCTCCGGAGCTCATCACTCAGGCTGCTGTTGACCTTCATGAGCTGCTGGACTTTGGCCTCGGAGGTGGCCAGAGCCTTCTTCAGCTCCAGGTATTCCTGTAGTGTCACAGCCCCATCGGACAGGTCTGAGGAGTCCATGCTCTGCAGAGACAGAAGCCAGTCAGTCTCAGGGGCAGAGGCTGACCAGCTCATTTGATCTAGGACTCTGGGCTCTGTGTAACATGGAGCTGGGCGACAGAGGAGACTGTGGGAGGGAGCAGCAGGGACCATGTTCAGACCCTGGCACGGTTGTTCCGAGTGGCGCCTGTGCTGGGCAGGGGCTCCTGGTCTGTGTCTTCGTCGGAAGCCACACTGTCATAGTCGTGCTGGTCATCCAGATCACTTTGGCTCCGTGCAGACAGCTCGAGGTTGTCTGAAGACACAAGATCTGTCACTCAGGGCTTGCTCAGCCACACTCTTTATCCAGATCCCAAGCAAAGGTGGCTCCGAGGCCTGAACAATGCCGTGGCCTGCTCACGCGAGGCCCCCACCTGTGGGGCTGCTCAGACTCTTGCCCTGCTGCCTCCGTTTGGCCTCACTGAGAATGTCGATGATCAAGGTGGCAAACTCGCGCGCGTTAAACCGCGCCAACTTCTGTCGCCCCTGCAAGGCAGAGAGGGCAAGGCCAGCATTAGGGGCCACTTCTGGTTGGCCCACAGGGGCTGGAACAGAGCAGCAAAGCAGGACCCTGCCCTCCTATCTATTCACAGCTTTAAAAAAAAAAAAAAAATCTCAACCCAGCATCATCTGGCTAGTGAGCAGTGTGGCAGCCCCAGGCCAGCAAAGGCTTAAGGCACCCAGGGGAGCCCCCAGGAGGAGGCTGAAATACCCATCAGTGCTAAGAATAGCTTCATCCCATTCCCCAAATCCCAAAGCCAGTCAGACCCTAAGGGAGGCCTCAGGAGAGCGGGCTTCAGGCTGAGGAAGGGCAGGGCTCCCAGAAAGAAAGGAAACCACCCAGGCCTCCCGCCTCCCCCTCACCTGGTTCCGAGTAGCTGAGTATTCGGGATTGACTGGCAGGAAGGGTACGGCACTGCGCTCCGTCACCAGGGTGCTGTGGTTCTGGGTAGCCAGCCACACTGTGGGGGAGGGGCGGGGAACAGATCACGCACTGTGACTCGGCCCTCAGAGCAGAGCCCCCAGGCCCTCCTAGTCCCACAGGGCCAGTGTCGCAGGAAGCCGGGGTCTCCACGAACACAAAAGCTGGGCAAGGCCCAGTGAGGCCCGCCCACTGACAACAGAACAAGGCAGGGCCCACCAGGCCAGACCCAGAGTTTGGGCTGGAATCTGGCTGTGGCCAGGAAGGAGTGATGCCGAGGTGGGGGGTGGGGTGGAGCAGGGCTGGGGAGACAGCCAAAGTGGGAGGCAGCCAGAGCGAGATGAGCTCCAGTGCCTGGTGGGGCAGGGAGGCAGCTGACTGCCTACAGCTCCACACTGCTCAGCGGGGGCTGGCAGGGACTCACCCCAGTCTCCTTTCTCAGTTCACTGAAAGACAGGGTGCCTTGCCACTCACCAGCATCATTTTCTCTCCGATCCACCTCATCATACACATCCATGGCAAGTTCCTCAAAGAGCCGGTTGCTGAGCTAGAGGCAGAGAGGGGGGACCCAGGGTTTGTCAGGATGTTGTGTGATGTGGGAAGGCTCATGACCCAGCCATCTTAGAACTGAGGGGTGGGTGAGGTTTTATGTGCAAGGAAGAAGGGAGTCCATGCCATTTCCCCGTCTTGGAGATGGGGACACTTGGAGGGCAGAACCAGGATCAAAGACAAGGGCATGGGGAGGTGGCGGGAGGGAGGAGGCTAGCTAGGCTGGAGAGGGCGGCCTAAGTAGTCCTGGCTTGTTGAGGCAGACTCACTGCTTGCAGCTTCTTCTTGGCAGCTTTGGCCAATTCAGACAGATCCAGGCTGTGGACAAAGAAGGAAAGGTCAGACACGAGAGACAGACAGGTCCCTGCTGGTTGCCTCCCAAGCATGCAGGGAGCTCAGGGAGATGAGACCCTGAGGCCACACACCAAGCCTCCCCCACGCCCAAACTTTGTGGCCTGCAGCCGACAGGTGCAAGTACCTCTGAGACATGCACTTCTGCCGAGATCTAATCCAGGACAGCAGCAGAGGGAAGAACAGGACAGAGTATCAATTACCCAGGAGCAGGCGCTCTTGCCTTCACGTATCAAGCTCAGACACATCTCCACACACACCCAACACAGAGCACTTGAAAGGGAACTTGTCTCCTCAGCTGGTTCCTGTGTCTACTGTCAGCTACACAGAGCTACCCAAAGTCTCCCTCCCTCTACCTCAGGTCCTAGCCACACTTACCCGTTCTGCCCTTGTTTCCTCTGGTCTGGGCTTTTAGAAATCTCTCAGTCTATCTCTTTACTTCTAGGCTTGCCTCTAGATCCCTTTCTCCTCCAGTGGCCAGAATGCGATGGCTACACTCTGCCTTCAAACAGCTCAACGTGACATGTACAAAGAACACACGGCAACCATACTTTTCCAATGCTTTCTTTAAAAACTATGCGAAATACTTTGCGTTTGTTTTTACTCTCAACATTCCTGAAAGGGTAAGTATTAGCAGCCCCATTTTGAGATGAGATAACCAGGGCTCAGAGAGGTTTGGTAATCCACTTCAGGTCACACAGCCAGATAGTAGCAGAGATCCTGAATCTGGTCCATCACACCCATGCCTGGAACTCCACCCTCAGGATGGTTACACTCCTGCTGAGGTTCCCACAGGGTTCATTCTCACCTGGCTCTCTCCAGTCTTATTCCCTCACATTGTGCTGTGGTACACAAGTCGCCTGCAGTTCCTACCTCTGCACCACAGCCCCTCTTGCTGCTGTCCCCCAGGCCGAGTTGTAGCTCAAGGGCAGGGGTGGTGTCTGCGTCACCTCGATGTCCCTAGAGCAGCAGCTGGCTCTGAGAAGGTTCTAACGAACAGCCTCTGAATCTGTCCATGTGTGCATGTGTTGACTGCACATACAGACACACAGACACACACACACATGGACACATACACCACCAGGCAGATCAGACTAGAGAAGCAGAGTTGAGTCTTGGGGTCTTGGAACAGGGCAGTTCTGACCGGCCCACCTATCTTCATAGGTTGTGGTGGAAAACCTCTGAAGCCAGGGAGCACTGCCTGCATGAAGTTGTAGCCCTATGAGGACCACTAGGTGGCGCCAATACGTGTCCTGTAAATGAGTAAGTGGCTGGGGTATCCCCCACTGCCTGGGTATCTGGGGGCCTCTGAGATTAGAGGCAGAAATTGCCCATTACTACCCTGCCTGGGATTCCCGCCCAGTTGGGAGCACACTGGGGGCCTGGCTAGTAGCCCCAAAGTCAGCCAGTTCCCGGGAGCTATCCCCTCCCTGCAGAGGGGGTCCTTTATCATAACAAAGAGACACAGGGGTTCAACCTTTCCTTTCCTTGTACCAACACCCCCCACCCCCATACTTAGTAATCACAAGGCTCAGGTGCACTGCTGTGTGTTGAACTGACGTTTCTCACTTGCCTTGGGGATACAGTAGGTGGCAATCAGGCTATGAATTCCTGCGCTGCTAGTCACTATGGGTAGAGGGTGGGGTGCCAGGCCACTGAAGCCCGGGAAGATACAGGGCTCTGGGTCAAGCCACCCTGACAACTAATAGCTGGAAAGGGGCATCAGGTGGGCACTCACCTGTCAGCCATCTGTGGGATGATGTAATGCCCATTCTTGTGATCTGAACAAAAATAAAAATGCCAAGTCACTGATGCCAGGTGGCGCCATCATCCAGGAGCCTACCTCACTACCATGAGCAGGCCTTGACACCTGCAAGTGTCAAGAGGAAATGGAGGAGGGCAGGATACCCCAAGAGCATTGAAAGCTGGCTGCAAATCAGACCCACCCCCACTCCTTGGCCCCAACATGCTTGCAGCAACCCAGAGCCTGCAGCAATTCCACAGGAGCCAGTTGCCTAGCAACACAGTTCCCCAGCTGGCTTTGTCACTATGGCACCTGCTGCTGGGTGTGTCTAGGTCCCACCTGCCTGGCCTAGTCAGGCCCAACTCATTCTCTGCTCACCGGGCTTGCGTCCACAGAGGTAGAAGGCCAACCGGTCAGTGAGCTCATACTGGCACTCAACTAGCCTTTCTGCCAGTTCATGGTGCCCCGCCTGCCTGTGGGGAGGGGACATGGCTCAGCCCTATAGCAACAGTCCACTCCCCTCCACCTAAGCCTCACCCTTTAGCTGATTCTCACCTGGCATAGTCAATTGGCGTGCGGCCATTGACATCAGGGGAGCCGGGGTCAGCCCCATACACCACCAGCAGCTCAGCCTGCAGCGTCTGCCCTGCCTTGGCAGCCACATGTAGAGGTGTAGTGCCCTTTTCTGGGTGAAAGAAGTTGGCCTGGGCACCCAGGGAAAGCAGGCGCAGACATGTCTCCAAGTTGCCTGTTCGCACACTCGAGTGCAGTTGCTGCAAGGAGCAGAGTGTGCAGTAAGTGGGGGTGTGATAGATACATGTGTGCCCAAGGAACCTCCCCCCACACACCTGGCTGTTCCTGGTACTCCTACCAGCTCCAAGGGGCCTCGCCAAAACTGGGCCATGTCAGGCAGGCCAGAGGGCTTCCCACTAGAGGATAATGCCAATTAATAACAGCTGCTGCCAGTCACTACCCTGCATGTGCTGTTTGGAACACACGTTAGCTAGAGGTAGGTGCTGTCGCTACTTTCTGGTCTCACTGGTGAGGAGAAGGCGGCTCTGAACAGCTAAGCAAGTACCCCAGGTCTTCCTAGCTTTCAAGTGGCAGATGGGAGGCCCTGTGTATTCACTTGGGAATGGAGGCATCTTAGCCACCAGCCACACGATGGAGCAAACTTCCCTGGCCCCAGGGTGTCTACACCTACTGTTTTCCCCAGTCCTGGGCTGCCTCTGGGACCTAGGCCTCAGGGTGACATGGTGTGGACAGAGGGGCGGCCCACCCATCTGTTGAGGGGGCCCTCACACCTTGCTGAGGTCTTTGGCAGTGACCCCATCGTCATCACGGCAGGGAAGCTTGTGCACAAACGCCAGCATCTGGTACTTTGCCCTGATGAACTCTGACTTGATGGGGCTGCATGGAACACACAGGAGGCAATGGGAGCAGAGCTTAGGGAAGTCACCTTTCAGGCCCCTGTCCCAGAAACGCGGCCCTGCCCACCACCCCTGCAGCCCCACTCACTGGACTTTGTCTTGGGGGTTGGCTTTGCGCCGGCCGCTTTGCACTTGTGCAGGGTCCAGCAGGGAGTGCTCCCAGATGGAGTTGGCCCCGTTGCTGGCAAGCGTGTGCACCATCTGTGGGGAAGAGATGCCAAGCAAGAGAGTGCCCACTCCGTGCTGGGCACTAGGGGAGACATTCCCAGAGTGCCTGCTGCAGCTGGAAATACCACCAAGGGTCCTACTGTGTGCCTGGTACAACTGGCATGTGTCCTGTGGTGAGCAGGTCATGCCGGCTCACCTTGGTGGGTTTGCTAAGGTTCAGAGAGTTTAATTTTTTTTTTTTTTTTAGGTTTTTCGAGAACAGGGTTTCTCTGTGTAGCTTTGCGCCTTTCCTGGATCTCGCTCTGTAGACCAGGCTGGCCTCGAACTCACAAAGATCCGCCTGCCTCTGCCTCCCAAGTGCTGGGATTAAAGGCGTGTGCCACCACCGCCCGGCCGGTTCAGAGAGTTTAAACAACTTGCTCAATGCACTGTCTAAGGTAAGAGTCCAAGTGGAACGGCTCAGGGTCATACTCTTTTAGAGGGCTACTGCCCCTGGAAGGTGCAGATTATGGACAGGTATATGTATGTGTGTGTCTGTGGAGGGTGGGAAGGGGTCTTGGGGATACCTGGGCACCGCACACTGGGGAAGACAGTGTCTGGTTCAGTCCCCTACCTGTAGCAGTGTAGGAGGCCAGGCGCTGTGGCGAAGGTGCTTGACAATGGAGATGTGGCGTCCCAGGCTCCGGTGCACACTGCAGCACTCGTCACAGACCAGCACACCTCTGCTGATAGATGCCCAGCCAGGGTCTGGGGAGGCAGAGTAGGGAAGTCAGCTGAAGCCCCAGGGAAGGCACCACTTCCCAAGCACCCACTCTTGCCTGGCGTATGCTTAGTGCTTCAGGTACATTTACTCAGTCTCCCCAGGAGCCCAGAGGGCCACTAGACCTTTTCTGTAAGTCCTTGTACCTCTGGGAATACATGGTCCTCAGGGCTCCTCAATGGGTACCGTGTCCTATTCCACAGCTGCTGATACCAGTTTCAGAGTCTCTCCTCAGAAAGCAAGACTGCTGCTGCCCAGCCACTCCAGAGGGAGGCAGGAGCCTCCTATGGGATATGACCCTGATGCCATATATCACAGTCCTGGGCATGTTCCTGTTGGACCCCACCTGACAGACTGGTTCCTATCCCTACTCGGACACAGTAGAGAGGCCCCAGCCTCACGCCACCATCACTGTGGGCTGCAGCCTTAAGGGCAGACTGAGCAATGGAACTAACCTTGGCTGAGTTTTCACTACTTACTGGCCAAGTATTTTGTCCATGATTCCTCTCACAAGTGCTATCTTGCTCTACTGATGAGGATTCAGTGGCCCAGAGAGGTCAAAGGGCTTGCTCAAGGTCACCCAGCTAATAAGAAGAACTGCTGGGATGTGGAGCCAGGCACTTCAATGCCAGAGACCAGGCCAAGCCTCTGCCCCAGCAGCCTCAGGACCAGCCTGGGGAGCCATTCTCCAGTCCTTGGGGAGAAATGAACTTGGGAAACAGAAACGGGGACAGATGGGTAGAAGCTCCTGGGTCTTCAAGGGTGGCAGGGATGCTACCACCCAAGCCCCTCTGGAGAAGGGGAGGGGACAGCCGAATACTGCTCAGGCTACAGAAAGGAAAGGTCAGGGGAGAAAGCAGCCATTGTGTGCTGTCCAGAGTGGGGGCAGGGAGCTGCTCTCCTAGGACACTACGCTCTGCCCAGGCCCCCACCCAGGCCCAGGAAGCCTTGTTCCGGGGGTGGGGCTGGCCCTCCGCCTTGCCTTATTAGCATTCAGGATGTTCAGCAAGTGGGGGGACTCTTAGGGGCTAGACAGGTTTGGAATGAAGGTAATGTTGAGCGACCAGAAGGCAATTCTCAGGCCCTTGGAGCCAATGTCTCCATCAAAGTTCCCAGAATCATGAGCAGACTGAGTCAGGGCTTAAGCTCTGCCCATGTTGGTGGTGGGGGAGGGATGTGCCCCAATACATTGTGGAAACAGGAAGTAATAGAGCTGTCTTTGGATCCAGGTTTCTTTTGGGACCTCACAAAACAAGGCAGTGAGGGATGTATAAAGTGATCTCTCTCTCTCTCTCTCTCTCTCTCTCTCACACACACACACACACACACACACACACATGCCCTGGGGTGGGGTGGGGGCTGATTCTAAGAACTGGGAGACCAGCCACCTCTGCCAAGAGGGGGAGCCCTAGAGTCTTTTGTGTTGGTTTTACCCCAACAATGAACACCCCCCATCCCAGGCATGGAAAACTCCCTTCCCCCACTTCCAAACAACACTGGGTCAGGGGGTCTGCCTGCCAGTCACCTCCTGCAGCCCAGGCAGGAAGCGGGAAATGATGCAGCCTAAATTCCTCTTGTTGAAGAGGTAGGGTTTCCTGTGAGTGGGAGACGCCCAGGCCAGGATCAGAAATGGGCAGCCCTGAGGCCTCCACCCCGGCCTGTGGCCCTGTGGAGACGCCAGGTCTACAGGAACCAGCTCACCAGGGCCAGTGGTCCCAGAGCCTCAAGCTTTAAGGCTTTGCTTGGCATGGTTTCCCTGCCTGAAAAGGGTCCTCCCATTCTTCTGCTCTGACCTCAAACAGGAAGGGTGGGCAGAGGACATTGTTTTGGTCTGGGCCAGTTCTGGATGACACAGATAGAAGTCCATCCTAACAAGTCTACCTGCACTCTAGGTCCAGACGACCTTGGCCCGCCAAGCCAGTTTCAAACCGCACCTCTGCCAGTTCTGAAGCATAAGGGCTGGGAAGGGTCTGAGTTAAGAAGCTCCTTGCAAACTTGGGGCACAAGGGGAAGAAATGTGAGGGTCAGAGGACATGGCGTCTTCCTCCAGCTGCTCCACAGGCAGGTGAGGGTTAGCGCACGTGGCCAGGTATCGGAAAGGACGCTGGGGTAAGATAACTGGTGCCAACCACAGGAAGGCCTCTAAAGTAAACCCATGCCACCTCCAAATGCCACCGGTGGCTTCTGGGGCCAGCAGGTCTGTATATAAAGACCAGCTTCAGGCCCTTCCCCGGAAACTAAGGGCCACACCTTTGGAAAAGGAGTGGGAAACCCTGCTACTGCAGAAAGCAGGCAAGGGCAATCCAAGGGACAGAGTGGTGGTCACTGTTGGGGGCGTGGTCAGAGGGGACAGCTATGGAGAGTGATGGAAATGTTCTATACATTGCCACACAGGTTCACATATGTCTGAAACCCACAAACAGCCAGACGTGGTAATGCACACCTTAAATCAAGACACTCGGGAGGCAAAAGCAGGTGGATCTCTGTCAGTCTGAGGCCAGCCTGGTCTATACAGACCCTGTCTCAAAATTAAAAAGAAAGAAAGAAAGAAAGAAAGAAAGAAAGACAGACAGAAAGAAAGAAAGAAAGAAAGAAAGAAAGAAAGAAAGAAAGACAGAAAGA
>CABHPP010123949.1:4710-70272 GCA_902168425.1 Peromyscus attwateri
TTTTTTTTTTTTTTTTTTTTTTTTTTGACACTGACCGTCAATTCTCTTAACTCTAAACACCAGTTGTGGTTAATACAGCTGCCATAAGACTGCCTGTCCCACTTCAGAAGCTACTTTAGTATGTTAGGGTGCTACCTGAATTTAAACTCAGTGGCTGTGAATTCACAGGCTTGCTAAAACTCATTCCTTAAGCTCAATAATTTGCTAGAATGGTTCCTAGAACTCAGGAAAGATATCTTAAACCATCACTGATTTATCTTAAAAGATGCCCAGAGTGTTTCTAGCAGGAGCTTTTGTCCTGGTGATCAGAAGCCATATTTGCATGAGGATGTTTCTAGACTGAAAGCTTTCTGAAACATGTCATCCCTTTTAAGGTTGTTCATTACTTAAGAGGCATGATTGGTTTACACCACTGGCCATTTTGTGATTAACTTTCCCACTTCCTTCCTTGTATGAGAAGTGAGGCTGAAAGTTCAGATTCTGTAAGACCTTGGGTTTTCTGGTGACCAGCTCCCATTCTGAAAGTAATCTAGAGGGAGGCCCCTGGTCATGCATCATCTTTTTGGTATTAAATCACAGTCATCATTTGGGAAATTGGGGAGGAATTTAGGCGCAGTATTTCAGGATCTCTAACTTGGGACCAATACTAAAATTTGTTATGTTATATTTGATGAGAGTTTAAATTTTTAGTGAATTTTTAAAAGCAGCTTTGCCGTTTCACTATTCTCAACAGAAGTCTGTAAGATTCCACTTGGTGTACATCCTTGCTAGCGCTTGTTAATAACGTTATTAAAAAAAAAACACAGTCTGTGTGTCTGTCTGTGTCTTGTGGAAATCAGTTCTTCAACCATGTGGATCCTGAGGATTGAACTTAGGTCTTCAGGCTTGTCGATAGGTGCCCTTACTCCTTATATATCTCTTAGTCTTCATTTCCTTTTGATTAGTAGCTTTAATGGATGTGAGATGGTGTGTTTTCGATAGGCGTTTTCCTAATGACTGATGAATGATGTTGAGGATCTTTTTATGTACTTATTGGGTATTTGTGTATGAGCCATATCTTTGTAATAATTACATTGTCCTTTCATTAAATTACTTAATGCTGTTACTTCAGTATGTGGTGGTAGGTAGGGGTCCAGGTTAATCTCTGCTTCTAGATAAGTAACTGTCCCAACACTGGCAAGACAGTTCTTACTCCATTGACTACTCTTGCTTGGCTTTTGACTTTTGAGATGGAATTTAATTTTATAGCCTGATTTGGCCTCATTTGTGGCAGTCCTCCTGCCCCAGCCTCCTTGGTATTCTCACTGAAAATCTGTTGACTCTACCTAGTATATGGCTTTATTTCTGAACTTCAAACTTTTATGACATTAAATTATATGTTTTTGCTTATATTTGTAATAAAATGAGTCTTCACTACTAGGTCTACTACAAAATCTTCAGTGTTTAATTTAGTGCCTACTGAAACTTTTATAATAGCTACTTAAGTATTGAAGCCTTTTTTTATTTGTAGCAGTTATACGAAAAAAGACCAAAAGTTGCTAAGACAGATAAAACTGGTTCTTTATCTGAGATACTTGGGACTTGAAGGGTTTTTTAGATTATTACTTGAAGTATTTTAGATTATTTGCATATATATGAAATGAGATCTTGGGAAGGGAACCCAAGCCTAAACACAATGCATTTATGTCTCATAAACACCTTTATCTACTGCTTAAAGATAATTTCATGTATATTTAACGTGGCCATATTTTGGTTATGATACCACATATGTGGTCAGCTATAAAGTTTTTCATTTGGTGACCTCATTGGTACTTTGAAAACTGTAGGCTTTTGGATTGGGGACATTCTGGATCTTGTAACATACTGAATTAGGGGTTTATAGATGCCCAAGTGTGTTGTATAAAGTCATAATAAAACTACAACATAGGTCATACATGTAACAGTGTTCACTTAAACTTCATATTTCTTTTTCCTCATGCAGGGAACCAGGATTACGAAGGAGAACGGCTTCCTGGGGAACTCAACTGTGATTACAACGTTCACCTTGGATGTCCTCTTCACTGTGGGATGAGGTAGTAGGTTGTATAGTTTTAGGGTCACACCCACCACTGGGAGATAACTATACAATCTACTGTCTTTCCTAAGGTGATGGAAAAGTCTGCATTCATGTGGTTTTATAGAAGATCAAGAACTGTAGTGTTTTTAAAGTGTAACTTGCCTTAAAAGGCATTTATTTATAATGTGAATGTCTTTTAGTGATTAAAAAATTAACAAGGAGAAAATGGGAATGGGACAGATTTTTACTTACGTGTTTTCTATGTCAGTGTAAATGAGGATTTAATTTTGATTGATGCTGATAATGTAATTAACCTTTCTTGAAAGAGATTGATGATTATTCAAGAAGAAAAAATTGCTCTATCAGAGTGAGGTAGTAGATTGTATAGTTGTGGGGTAGTGATTTTACCCTGTTCAGGAGATAACTATACAATCTATTGCCTTCCCTGAGGAGTAGACTTGCTGCATTGTTTTTATCTAGAGGATATTGAAAAACTTAGGTGAATTTTGACTTTTTTGTTTTACAGATAATTTCCTCAGTGTGCAATAAACATTGTTATGTAACATTTTTAGTGTTCATGTTTCAAGAAATTTAGACAAATATCTGAATGGGGAAAGTAAGTATCTAGGACCAGGCCTTTTAGGATAATGAATTGATTCATTGCTCTACATTTCTGTCTAGGGAGAGATGTCTTGGGTAAATGGACATAGCAGTTAGAAGGGAACTTCTGGGGTAGATTGAAATCAAGTTGCTTGTTTCCATACTTAGAATGCTGTAGTTATTAATACTACTTTATTGGTATGTTGGTTTGGATAGACTTTACTGGCCAACAAAAAGGAAAGAGGGGCTCCGGCTTTTGCCCTTGCTCTGCTAATACCTCGGTTTTGCCCACAAAACAAAAGAATCACCCAAAACTCAGGTGGCAAAGTCCATAATTGTAGCTTTAAAGAAAACATGAGAGGGGTGTTAGAAAAGGTTATTTGATTGTTAGCACCATCAATAGGCTCATGTTCCAACTTTTTCTAGTGATCAAACTATCTGTGGGGCCTTTTAAGCAGAGCCAAAAGCTCCAGGTTTTAAGTATTTGCTGTTCAAATTATTTGGAGTGAATGAAGTAGGGGAAAGGCAGAATGTGGAAGGCATGAGCAATTACAATATCTGATTATAATTGCAGTGCAGTGCCATATAGTCAGTATGATCTTTACATGAAACAAAACTCCTTTGAATAAGCTCAATCCAAGTGATTTATCCTGAACCAGACTTAAACTTTTATTTAATATCTGGCATAGACAGGCACTTTGGAAAATTGGTCTTTGTTCTAAATTTGATGTATAAAACATTGAGGAGCAGGGGGAACTTAACACAGCTAATTTAATAATGCCCCCCAAAAAGCAGAAATGTTTTAAGAAATTCTTTTTTGCTTAATCTTAAATTGACAATATGTATGACCCATTGGATGTGTTGCAAGTAGCTGAGGAATTTTGTGGTTTTCTGCTCCTTCCATGGAAATCTAGTGGTTTACAGTTTTGAAACATACTGAGGCCTGCCTGGAGACAGCACTTTATATTTTGGTTATTAATTGCGTGAGGTCTAATATCCTTCAAGTAGATGGAACTTGGAGAACTGGTATATTTTGTAAAACCACTTAAAAGTGACTATGGAGAGGTGATTTCTTAAAGTTGGTCTTTGCTAGTGGCAAAAGTCATGACCAGAATTTGCTTCTGTTTAAATTCAGGCATCAAAAATTGAAATAATTCCTTGGGTCAGTGGAGATGCTAACCATAAGTGAGAAGCATGTGGCCTATATATGGGACAAGCTTTAAGTTCATTTGTTTCAATTGATAGATCACAAGCAAGATTTATATATATATATATATATATATATATATATATATATATATATATATATATATTATCAGGTAATTTTCTAGTTACCAAGAGGCCATTTTGTGAGACTTTATTTGAATTTTGATAATTGTTTTAAGTGTAAGTGACTCTAGTATGCAGTGGCCCGAGTGTTAGACTTTTTTTTTTTAAATCCTCATATAATTAGATTATAATTTTGTAACTAAGTTTGTTTTTTGTTTTTTTTTTTTTTTAATCGATGCCTTTTGGCTTTTGCCAAGATCAGGTGGCCAAGAACTTTTAAGAACATCAGTGAAAGAAGTCTTAAGTGGTTGAATTTTGAAACGACTTAAAGGCCTGAGTTAACGTGCTTGAAGCATCTGCCACGTAGAAGACCAGCAAGAATAAAATGGGTTCCTAGGAAGAGGTAGTAGGTTGCATAGTTTTAGGGCAGGGATTTTGCCCACAAGGAGGTAACTATACGACCTGCTGCCTTTCTTAGGGCCTTATTATACCACCGTACCATTTCCTTTCTGCTTTGACTTGGTGTAAGAGAGTTCTTCCTGCAGGTATTCTCGAAAGTGGAAACAGTGCAGGCATCCTGAAGACAGTGTTTGCACTGATGATTAGTAAACAGCAGCATGCCACCAGTGTCCATTGTAGTCATCTAATGAGAAGTTGGGATTTCCAAAGTAAACTTTAGCTGTTTGTGTATCTTATATTTGGGTCACTGGGAGGTTTTGGAAAGCAGCGTTTTCATATTCATCTTTTGCTTAATTTCCTTTGTGACATGGAGAGGTTGGCTATTCCTGTATTATATTTGAAAAAGCATTTAACAAAACTCTGGATATTTGACTTTAGTACTGTAAATATGTAAAATTTATGTTTCCTGTATAGTGTGGGAAATATTGCATTGGATGGCTCATTATACAGCATGTAACTTGACAATATAAATGAAAATAGTTGTTAGGATAGTAGACTAGCATTTTCAATAAAAATATGACATACTTTAAAACTTGTGCTTTTCTATTTTGTGCTGTGTCTACCTCACCCAGTATTATTGTGTAGGCTGGCCTTGAACCTATACCACTACTCAAATGCTAGGATTGCAAGTGTGCCCCACTATACCTGACACCAAATCATTATTTGTTTTAAAGATTTATTAACTTCATTTTTCATTAGAAACTATCATTATTCAGGGATTACTAAAGGTAATTCAATAGTCAGTGTTTCCTATTTTGTAAACATTTGTATAACTTTGTATTATGCGTGACTAAATGTGCTTACATTTGCTTACCTTTGAATCTTTGAGTTTGCACAAGCAAAATACCACCCCTTTTTATTTGCCAAGTCTGGGATCTCAGGGTAACTTTACTACTAGTAATGTGTTCTATTTATTACCACTCGGGGTAAGGAGATTGGACCACCTTAGTTTGCTTTCTGTTGCTGTAATAGAGACCATGACGATATTTGAGTAGGAAAGTGGGTTTATTTCAGCTGAAAACTCTCATGTTACTCCACCCACCACTGAATAAAATCAGGAACATGAAAGCAGGACCTGAAACAAGCCATGGAAGAATGCTGCTTGATGACTTGCTCAGCTTGTTCTCTTAAACAACCTAGGACCACTTAACCTGGGGGTGGTACCTCCTAAAATAGACTAGGCTGGGCTCTCCCAATTTAATGTTTAATGTCTCAGACTTTATTGCAGACCAATCTGATGGGAGTATTTTCTTACTCGGGTTCCCTCTTCCTAGATACCTTGTATCAAGTTGACAGAAAGCTAGAACAAATGGGAATTCAGGATGTGCATATAATGGCATCTGATTATAATAGATGAAGGATTTGTGAAGGTTTTTTTTTTTTTATTGTTTCAGGAGAAACATATTGCTGGTGCTTGGTGATTTCTAGCTGTTTTGTGACCTATATGGGGTATAGATTATAGGTTGGTCAGTGAAGTTAGCCTAGACTTTAGACATTAAATTGTTAAGCAAGAACTAGCATTTGTTGCTGTTTGTCTTTTGAGACAGTCTCTTTGTGTCCTTGGCTGTACTGGAACTTACTATGTAGACCAGGCTGGCCATGAACTCAGACATTTGCCTGACTTAAATATTAAGGTTTTGTTTGTTTAGTGAGAAATTCATTACCCTATAATAGAAGCTTAATTTCTTGCAGAGGAAATTCAGTGTCTCACATGTGTTGGGGGGGGGGGGGGGGTGGAGTCCAGAAAGTTTGCTTAACCCTGAGGGAATAGTAGAAACATTAACAAGCTCTCAGGGAAAGGCTTTGTGGTTTAGCTATGAGCAAAGCATTCAGTGGGGAGAGGCTGGTGTCCAAAATACCTGAATCTTGGAGTTTGGCATCCAAACTAGGTTTATCAAGCTCAGTGTGAGGATCAGATGCCCCAGCCAGTTGGATTTTTATTATGGCTAGCATCACTGTGTCTGGTTTTCTTGGGTTGAGAATGCCACAGGACCAAGGCATTCAGTAGAATTTTTACATTGGTGTTGACCTTCATGCTCTTTTGGTGACAATGGGCTTTGTGCTCAGACTGAGCATTGTAGAGTTGGCCATAGGATTGTTTGATATCTCTCCATCCCTGACAGTACAAGATGGATTAGTTGTTTGGAGAAAAAAAGGCAAGTTGAGTCTGGGGCTAATCCATCCGCATAAGGCCCAGAGAAAGGATTACAATGCCTCATCACAGGCGAGTGAGATACCATTGACCTCCAGCCTCAGACAAAGGCTTGGGGTGAGTTCTTTTCAGTCATTAAGTTAATTCTGATTGATTCCATTGTGGTGATATATTATGTACCCTAATAAACTTATCTGGGTATCAGAGGACAGAGCCAGCCACTAGATTAGACATAAAGGCCAGACAGTGGTGGCACACACCCTTAATCCTATTACTTGGGAGGCAGAGATCCCGTCTGGATCTCTTGAGTTAAAGGCCACACTGGGAACAGAGGCAGTGGTGGCACACGCCTTTAATCCCAGCACTTGAGATCTGATTTTGCTTGCTTGGAAAGTACACACGTCTTTAATCCCAGGAAGTGACATGGCTGGGTGGAGAATGGTATATAAGGTGTGAGAAGACAGGAACTAAGCAGCAGTTCAACTGAAAGACCCTCAGGGGTGAGGACTTTCAGTCCGAGGATTCATGGAAACAGAATCGGCTGAGGAGTTAGCTAGCTAAGTTGGCTGTGGCTTGTTCTGTTTCTCTGATCTTTCAGCTTTCACCCCAGTATCTGGCTCCTTTTTTTTTTAATACCTTTTAAGATTTGTGTTACATTCCATAACTGCTCATTGAAACAAAGGAGTGTCCAGATGGCCTCTGGTGGTTTGAGACTACTGAAAACTACCGAAGATACCAGCTAGTGCTGAAGCTGCAGAAGTGACTACAAGTTAAGAATTAGCCTGCTTCTTACTGAACAACAGGCACAAATAAACCCATATTGTTAAAATGAGAATGAAAGCCTCAATCTTTCACATGTGGCTGACATTGCATCCCAACAGACATCAAGAACTTTCTGGAATGACTTTAATAAATAAAATGGGCATCAGAAATGTCCATTTAGCAACTGATAAATGTGAGCTTTCAATTTTTTTTTTTTTTTTGGTTTTTCGAGACAGGGTTTCTCTGTGTAGCTTTGCGCCTTTCCTGGAACTCGCTTTGGAGACCAGGCTGGCCTCGAACTCACAGAGATCCGCCTGGCTCTGCCTCCCGAGTGCTGGGATTAAAGGCGTGCGCCACCACCGCCCGGCGAGCTTTCAATTTTTAAAGTAAACGAGCTACAAGAAAATTGTGCTTGGTTAAACAATAAAAACAGGCAGCAGAATAAATAAAACAACTTGAAGATAGGGTATTTTAAGATTGAAGGGGGATGGTGTGGTAAAAGGATGAAGCCAATTGGGACTTTAGGACTTTAAATTACCAAAGATTTGGGATGATTACTCAGAGAGATGACAAAAAAACTTACCCTGGTAAAGGAAAAACTAAATACTACACCTAACAAAGCTATCTTAGAAGTGAAAGAAAAATAATCTCAGGCACCAATTAGAATTTGTCACTAGCATTCCTAGCCTGCCCCCAAATAAGTTATACTGAAAGATGCTAAAGAGTTAGAACTTAAAAGTCACTGGGAAGGGTCTGGACATTCAAAATAATCTAGTATCTTGGTATATAAACAGTACTTAAATATGAAGATTGAAGATAATAAGCAATAGGTAATGCATAAATGAAAAAAATCAAAATGGGAGCAAAGGATGGAAGAGATTTTTTTCTTTCCTTTGTAGTTTTGTATGAGTGCATGCACATTCATTGGGGTCAGAACAACTTGCAGTTCTCTTTTTACATGTGAGTCCTGGGACTTGAACTCAGGTTATCAGGCTTGGCAGCAAGCATCTTTACCCACCACCATCTTGACAGCCAAGTTCATTTTTTTGATGGTATCTGGGTTTCTTTTCCTTAGTAATTGATGTTGTGCTCCTCTCGTTTCAATATAGGTTATAATTTTAAAAGTTCTGTAAGTCTCATGTTAAACATAAAGTAAAAATCTGCTGCACACATATATCAAAAAATAAAAAAATCCAACAAGAAGCAAGGAATCCGAAATACCTTGCTTAGTAAAATGACCTCACCACAGGAAGGCTATGGAAAGAAGAGAGGAAGGAAGATAGAAACTACTATCCAAGTAGAAAACAACAAAATAGCAACAGTAGAATCTGACTTGATAATGAAATGTAAGTTGTTCAGTGGATAAAATCACAAGATTCAAATATATACTGCTTAAGAAACTTAAGGACAGAAACTGAAGGGGGGTGGTGGTGGTGAAAAAAAGTGTCTAATATGAACAGAGAAAGCAAGAATGGACCTACCTGATTCAGAATAGAAAATCACAAGGAATGAGAAAGCTGTAAATACTAAAAGGATCAATTTGGTGAGAGGAAATAACCCCGAATGTATCTCTGAGTATAAATGGATTCAGTATCAGAACATTCAGATACACAAATAGTAAGGAAATAGATCACCTAAGACAATAGGGGAACTTTTAATAATCTAGATTACTTAGACCAAAATGCACCAAACAGTGTTAAACCACTCCAAACCAAACACATTTACAGACTGTTCCATCCAAAACCTGCTGAAATACATGTTCTCAGCAGAACATGAAACATTCTTCAGAGTAGATAACATGGTAGTTTACAAAACAGATGGCCAGCAAACTTTCTTTAAAAGTTGGAAGTCATGTCTTTGTCAACCATAATGAAATAAAACTAGAGATAATAACAAAAATGTTGTAAACTATACAAGCACATGGAAATTAAAGAATTTATACTATAACCAATAGACTAAGGAAGAGATTAAGAAAATTTAAAATTTCACAAAACAAAAATGGTAATCACATACTAAAATAGTACTAACAGGAGTTTATAGTGACCAGTATATGTCATGAAAGAAAGATCTCAACTAATTGTTACACCTAAAGTAACTAAAAGAGAACAATCTCCTCCAGATTGGTACAGGGAAAGAAATAATAAAGATTAGAGTAGAAACAAAGGAAGACCTAGTTTAACAAGCAAATAAAATGAACAAGCTGGGGGTATGAAAGGGGACACAACAGTACTCAGAATCAGAGGAAATAAAGGAGATGTTACAATTGATATGCAGAAGTGGAGAGATAATTGTGAATAGCTAAACATAGTTGATATCTTAGAAGAAATGTACAGAATTTCTGAGATTAAAATGGTGTAGAAAACCCTAAACAGATCAAAGATCAATAAAATGGAGTCAGTAATAAGGTCTCCCCACCCAAATAAAAAGCCTTCACTGCTGAAATCCACTAAGCATTTGAAGAACTAATGTGAACTCATTCTTTTCAAAAGTATATGAAGAGGAAAAAGAAGGCATTCTTCCAAACTCATTCTCCAGGGCCAGAATTACCAATATAGTAAAACTATACAAAGACACTCAATGATTAGTGTGCTTATGAACATGAGTGCAGACCTCAATAAAACTAGAAAACCAAATCCAAAAGCACATTAAAATAGTTTTCCACGCTGGGCATTGGTGGCGCACGCCTTTAATCCCAGCACTCGGGAGGCAGAGCCAGGCGGATCTCTGTGAGTTCGAGGCCAGCCTGGGCTACCAAGTGAGTTCCAGGAAAGGCGCAAAGCTACACAGAGAAACCCTGTCTCGAAAAACCAAAAAAAAAAAAAAAAATAGTTTTCCACCATGATCAAGTTGAATTCATTCCAGGGTTTCAAAGATGGTTTAACATAATGCAAATCAATAAGTATGACAGCACATTAATGAAAGACAACCATATTATTTGGTACATGTAGAAATGGCATTATACATTCATATTTAAATCCAGAATGAATGAATTTAGGAGGAATATAACTATATATAGTGTCATATACACCAAGCTCATAGCTAATGCACCAGATGGGACAAGCTGCTAGTTTTCTCTTTGAAGATCAAGAGCAGGACAAGAGTCCGTTTTTACCATCTTTATTGAAAATGCTGTACATCTAGCCAGAAAAATAAAGCAAGAGAAAGAAATGGAAGACATCTGTGCTGGGGATGTCTTTCTGTATGTTGTGAATGTGTTGCTTTGATTGATTGATAAATAAAACACTGATTGGCCGGTAGCCAGGCAGGAAGTATAGTATAGGTGGGATAAGCAGAGAGGAGGATTCTGGGAAGTGGAAGGCTGAGTCAGGAAATGCTGCCAGCCGCCACCACCATGAGAAGTAAGATTTAAAGTACTGGTAAGCCACAAGCCATGTGGCAACTTATAGATTAATAGAAATGGGTTAATTTAAGATATAAGAACTAGATAGCAAGAAGCCTGCCACAGCCATACAGTTTATAAATTATATAAGTCTCTGTGTGTTTACTCAAGTCCAAGCGGCTGTGGGATCAGTGGGTGAGAGATTTGTCCTGACCATGGACCAGGCAGGACACAAAAACTCCAGCTACACATCTGAACTGAAAAGGAGGAAGTAAAATTTTTATTATTGGAAGATGAGGTGGATGTTATAGATAGAAACTCCCAAAGATTCTGTTAAAGAGTACAAAATCAATGTAGAAAAATTGATAGCATTGCTAGATGCTAATAGTGAATTACCTGAGAAAGAAAAGCTGTCTTATTTGTAACACCTACAAAAATAACTAGAAATAAATTTAATTGAAGCATGAACAGTTTATAGTAAAAATTTTTGATGGTAAAAACACACAAGTAGTCTGTTTTACTTTTCTACTGCTGTAACAAAGCACCATAACCAAGCAAGGCAATTTGTAGAAGAAAGGAAAAGCAAAGAAGAAGCAAAAAAAAAAAAAGAAGAAGAAGAAGTCTGCAGGGAACCATGACCACACCTAACAGTGACTTTGAAATCTTCAAAAAGACGACAGGACTCCACAATGATGATTCCACAAGGACTATGGTAAAGCTATTAAGCTGATTAACACCAAGGAAAGATTGACTTTGGAGTACAAATTGTTTAGGACAATTTTGAGATGGCTAGGTGAGATGATCCAGCCTGACAGACTACTCGAGCAAGGACTTGTGACAAGCCCTGAACTTTCCTATTATACAGAGACTGGACAAATGATACAGGACTTGACAATTAACCTAAAATTTTTTCTTTTCAAGATTCCCTAAAGATATCTTCACCCCTAGAAAGAAAAAAGAAAAAGAGAATAAGATATGAGATCATTGAATCTACTCTGAGAAAAAAGATAAATAATAGGATAAATAGGTAGATCACTGAATCTACTCTGAAGAAAAGGGGGAAGATATAAAAATGACAAAAGGTAGACTACTGAATGTATTATGAAAAGAAAAAAGAGAGAATATGGATATGATAAGATAAAAAGGGAGATTATAGAATCTACTTTTAAAAAGGAACTACTTGTTTTAAATAAGATAAGTAATGAAAATTTTTTGGTCTGAGTTTGTCAAATGTTACTGAACTGGACACTGTTAATATATAATGGAGTTTTTTATCTGAATCTGTCAAATGTTAATGGACTAGACATCGTTAATGTAATCTTGACTATATGTATTGTATATACTTATTGGATAGTTTTTCTTGTATTAGTTATAAGCTTTTTTAATTTTAGACAAAAAGAGAGGAAATGTGGTGGTATTGTGTTCCCCAAAATATTGTGTCCCTTAATAAACTTATCTGGGGTCAGAGACAGAACAGCCACAATATTAAACAGAGGTTAGGCAGTAGTAGCACACGCCTTTAATCCTAGCATTCCAGAGGCAGAAATCCATGTGTTCAAGGATACAGTCAAGCATGGTGACCAACGCCTTTAATCCCAGAAAGCAAGCCTTCAATCCCAGGCAGTGGTGGTAGAAAGCAGAAAGGTATATAAGGCGTGAGGACCAGAAACTAGAGGCATTTGCCCTGGAGAGGCATTTGCCCTGGAGAGGCATTTGCCCTGGAGAGGCATTTGGCCTGTTTAAGCATTCAGGCTTCTAGCAGCAGTTCAGCTGAGACCCATTCTGGATGAAGACTCAGAGGCCTCCAGTCTGAGGAAACAAGACCAGCTGAGGATCCCACGAGGTGAGATAGTTGTGGTTCGTTCTGTCTCTCTGATCTTCCAGTGTTCACCCCAATACCTGGCTCAGGTTTGATTTTTATTAATAAGAACTTTTAAGATTCCTGCTACAGGTGAGTCCATGGTCATCATGGGGGTGAACATGGCAGCAGGCAGTATTGGTGCTGGTGTAGTATCTGAGAGCTAACATCTTGAGACAACAACCAAGAGACAGTTAACTGGGAATGGCATGAGTTTTTGAAACCTCAAAGCCATTCCCAGTGACATACCTCTTCCAAAAAGATCACACCTTCTAAACCTTCCTGTCTTAGTCAATGTTCTATTGCTGTGAAGAGACACAATGACCACAGCGACTTTTTTTAAAATTTATTTTTTATTAGTGTGCACTGGTGTTTTGCCTGCATGTACATCTGTGTGAGGGTGTTGGGTTCCCTGGAACTAAAGTTGTGAGCCATCATGTGTGTACTGGGAATTGACCTCAGAACCTCTGGAAGAGCAGTCAGTGCTCTTAACCACTGAGCCATCTCTCCAGCTCCTCCACAGCAATTCTTATAAAAGAAAGCGTTCAATTGGGACTGGCTTACAGTTTCAGAGGTTTAGTCCATTATCATTATCATCATGGTGGGAAGCATGGCGGCACTCAGGCAGACATGGTATTGGAGAAGCTGAGAGTTCTACATCCTGATTCACAAACAGCAGGAAGGAGAGAAACACACTGTGCCTGACTTGAGCATTTGAAACCCCATAGCCTACCCCCAATGACATGTTTCCTCCAGCAAGGCCTAACATAACCCAAGGTCACACCTCCTAATCTCTGTCAAGTAGTGCCACTCCCTAATGACCAAGCATTCAAATATATGAGCCTATGGGGGGCATTTCTATTCAGATCACCACACTTCCCAAACAGTTCCATCAACTGGTGACCAAGCATTTAAATATATGGGCTTATAGGGGAGGGTATTCTCATTCAAACTACCATGTAGTCATTCCACATTCATGGACTGGAAGAATTAATAACATTAAAAATGTTACTAATATTTAGTTCACTCTCCATCTGAACATCAGTGGCATTCTTCACAAATTAGACAGTCACTGTAAGTGAATGAGATCTCAGTGTTTGACATGAATTGTAATTACAATCTTTTTTTTTTTCCTTTTAGGCAGAGTCTCTGTGTCTCCCTGACTGTCCTGGAACTCACTATGTAGACCAGACTGGCCTCGAACTCACAGAGATGTGGCTGCCTCTGCCTCTGCCTCTGCCTACAGAGTGCTGGGATTATAGGAGGGTGCCACTATACCCAGCCTCTGTAATTGCCGTCTTAGCAACAGTGAGTTTTACTGCCCACAAACTTGGAATTACTTCTTCATTTACTTATATATTTTATGTTTCATCTGTGTTTTGTAGTTTTCAATATACAAGCCTCAGATTTGTTAAATTTATTCTTGTCCTATCTATTTTGAGCCCAGTGTAAACAAAATTCTTTTTAAAAATTAGTAGGACACAGTTGATCATGTATTTTTGTCATCTTGTATCATATAGAATCATATCATATAGAATCATATCATCTGTGAATAAAGATAGTTTTTCCTTTCTGTTTCTAACGTGTGTGTGTGTGTGTGTGTGTGTGTGTGTGTGTGTGTATAGTATTTTTTTTTATTTCTGTAAGACAGGGTCTCACTATATATGTCACCAAACCAGGCTAGTTTTAAATTTAAAATTCTTCTGCCTCAGCCTCCCAAGTACTGGGATCATAGATATATACCATCACATCTGGCCTCCTTTCCAATCTTTGTGCCTGTAAATTATTCCTCCTGTTGTTCCTCTTCCTTTTTCTTCTCCTCCTCCCCTCATCTTCTATTTCAACCTTCTTCTTTTTGTTTTTGAAACAAAGTCTAGCTATATAGCCTGTGTTGACCTTGAATAAACTTAATTCTTTTGCCTCTGCCTCTGGAGTACTGGGGGACAGGCATGAATCTTTCTTTTCTCTTTAGTCCCTGTGGAGGAGATCCCTACCATAGAGTTATCCCCTCGATCTCTTCATTTAAAAAGTTGTCTTGTTTAGCAGGTTCAGTCAAGTATTATGATATGAAGTCAAGGGGATTATGAGTTCAAGGCCAGCCTGTACTACATAGTGAGATCCTGTCAAATAAACAGACACCATCACCACCACCATAAAAACAAAAAGCCTCATTGCATTGGCTAGAACTTATAGTATAATGTTAAATGGGGGGAGGGGTTTAGAACATGGTATTGTAGGTTATCTAGGTTTTGTTTTGTTGTTAAGGTAGGAAAGACATTTCTGATGACTTTCTCCTTTCTCAGCAGAAATTTCCTTAATGCTTTTTGAGTGCCATCCCCAGCTATCTCTGAGCTCTGCCAGGCATGTTTTCTCACCCAGGGCTGTATCCTTTGCCTGAGCATTCTCGTCACTTCTACTATCCCTATCACAAATATTCCATGGGGTTTTTACTCCAGTTCTCTCAGGATGTGATGTTGGAGAAAATCATCTCATCCCTTAGTTTCTTGTGACTGATGGTGGTGTTATGAGAATTAAATTGTGTGTGTGTGTGTGTGTGTGTGTGTGTGTGATGTGACTGGCATGCTAGAACTGACTCGAGCAAGTGTAGAATCCACATTTCTGATGCCAAAGTTATTGTTTAGAGTTACTGAATTCTATGACCTCTAAGAGCTTTCCTGGGCTCTGCCTAACCTTAAGTACATAGTCTAAAACACTGCTTTTAAACTCCTTGCCCCAAACCCTCTCCCTTGCCCTAATCCTTTGTTTGCTCCTTAATCCTAAAGACTCTCTACTACTCCAGATTAATCCTTAGCGTTCAAGGTTCCTGAAGTCCTTGACAAAACTTATTTGACATTCCTTACTGCTATGGTCAGCCTATGTATGCCTCAACTATGTCTGGAATGATGAGAAAAATGGGCATATGTAAGAGCAGAAAAGGCTTTTGATAGGTTTTGTAGGAGGGTATTTCTGGGGAGAAATAATGGGAAGGAACTCAGTACATGGGAGGGAAGCACAGATGGAGTGAACGGGAAGCAGTGAGTGGTCCTGGTTGGCTGTTGGGTACATGAAAGGTGGAAGTTGAAGATGGAGCCGGGAATATCTTCTCCAGATGAGCTTAAATGATCTTGAGTACATGTCTACGATATTGAGTGCTCAGTCTTGGGTAGTAATATGGTTTGAATAGAAATGTTCCTTAAGGGCTCATGTATTGTACTCATGGTCCATAGCCAATGGTGCTGTCTTGGGAAGTTGTGAAAACTTTCAGAGGGAGTGCTTAGCTGTTGGAAGTGGGTCCCTGGGATGTGTCTTTGCAGTTTGTCTCTTGCCCTAGCTAGCTCCTTTCAGTCTCTTTCTTCCCACTTGCCGTAAGATGCATAGCCTCTGCCATATGCTCCTGTTATCAAAATGTTCTGTCTCATAATGGGCCCACAATCAGCATCTCAGACTGTGAGCCCAAATACCTTTATTTCTCGTGTCGAATATGCCAGAGACTTTTATTCCAGTAACTGAAAACGTTCAACCCAGAGACTCTCAGCATTCCTATTCCTTGTCAGCCCAGCCACACTTCCCATCAGGGGCAGCCTGCAGCATCAGATGACAGAGAGGCTTGCGAAAGACATGTACGGGAAGCCTGGCGTACAGCCACACAGCACAAATAGCTGAGAAACCTTAGCTTTGACTGTTTGTCCAAGTGGAAGTATCTTTATGCTTCGTTTTCTCTCAACTATCACACTAGAGTGACAGCAGCTATTTCAAAGAAATGGCGTGCGGAATGAAGGAAATAATGAACAACACACAACATAGGGCCTGGCACGAAAGAAGTTTCCAGCAAACCCTCAGCTGTGGCCTTCCTTATACACTCATTCCATTACATGACTCATTCCATACACACACTGTGATCTGAGGATATGCAGCAACTTGTCCACTGAGAGGCCTGGGAAGTAGCTAGCTGCTAAGCTTGTATCTTTAGGACAGCACAGATACACTGCTCATGTTATGAGGTCTCCAATTGCTTCTGCTCTCAATCCCAGCAGCAATGTTCATTCTTATGTTTCCGAAAGTGAATTCAGACAGGACACAATGTAGTTCAAGCAGTCAGGAGTTTAACTAGCTCAAGCAAAGGAGTAGGAATACACTCTTTAGAAAAAGAGTGGGTTCATCAGAGCAACCACAGACTCAACCCTGGCAGCCATGGGGCTTTAGACCGCTCCCCGTTGTCCTGGCCTTTGTGTTTCCCATAGAGCAGGCACTTCTAGAAAGGGGTATGCTTTTTTTCAGAAGCCGTTTTTGCTCAGAATTCAGTTGAAGTAGAAGTATGAGATACAAGAATATATACAACACATATACATATATATGTGTGTATGTGGGGGGTGTTAAGTACCCCTAAAGTTTTAAAGCTTTCCAGGTAAAAGGGCAACAACACCCAGCATACACTCTCCTGGAGAGGAAGTCTTGAACTGCTTTAATCTGACTGAGCTATCACCAGCCACCATAGCCTATTATCTCTTATACCTGTTTTTGGGACCTGGAGATGGCCCATCTGGAATAGACCATGGCTGGTATCATTATAGCCTGTTTCAGGGCCTTGAGCTAGCTTATCCATTGTTCTTTATGTCTTATCCCTGGGGCCCCTAACTTTGCCTAAAAGTCATAGAGCAGATGACCACTGGCTCAAATTTCTTGGAGGCATAATGGAAGATACATCCCTTTTACTCCTATAAGGCTTCAATGTGGAGGGCAGTGGGAGAGAGTAAGAAACAGGAGGTACAATTGGGCACATGACTTCTAGTTATAGCCCACACTTCGTCCATGGGTGGTTCCTTCCCTTCTCTATTTTTGTATCATCATCATCATCATCATCATCATCATCATCATTTTTGAGACAGGGTCTCACTGTGTAGCTCTGGCTGTCCTGGATCTCGCTCTGTAGACCAGGCTGGTCCCAAACTCCCAGAGATCCGCCTGCCTCTGCCTCCCGAGTGCTGGGATTAAAGGCATGTGCCACTTTACCCGGCTCTATTTCGTCATTGTAATTGCATTGATTGAAGGGCCAGGGATAGAACCAGGTGAAGCCCTGCGTAGTAGCTGGTACTTTTAGCTCCTGAGGGAAGTGACCTCGTGCATCCAGCAGAAAGAAGGACCATCCAGCATGGCCAGAGACTTCCTGGTTGCTTTCAGGGCCTTGGTGTAACTTATTCCTTTGGACTGGCTCTGCTGCAGAGGTGAAGTAGTTCCATGATATCCACAAACCTGTCATTTTGGACTGGGACAGGAATATTGGTGTTTGGCTCCATGTTGATACTGCTGTGAAGGTTTACAGAGGGTCTGGTGAAACACTGTCCACTAGAAATATAATAATGGGAGCCACATGTGTAAATTTAAATTTTCTGATAGTTGCATTTTATTTTTGTAAAAAGTACAAAAATAGCAGGTGGAAATAATTTTAACTGTATATATAAAACATTAATTTCCACATATAATCAATACTAAGCATTAATTAGATGTATTAAGCTTCTTTTTCATTCTCAGTTCTCAAAAATCTATGTGTGTTTTATGTGGAAAACAACCTTAATTAGAAATAGCCCCATTTCAAGTGCTCAATGGCCCTTTATGTGGCTAATGGCTTCCTTATTGGATAGATGTAGTCTTGGATTTGACTTTCTACAAACAGAACCATGCTGCCATCTGGTGGTAATTACTCAAATAGCACCCAGGCGCCACCGTGGGCCTGGTCCTTGGCCTGCCTGGAAACTTCCTTCCTGTGCTTTCGTACTTTCAACCTAGACTTGAGAAGAAAGGTGTGCATTCTTAGAAGCAAGACTGTCTGCAGATTTGCAAATGAGAAGCCTATAGGAATGAGGAGATGCGAGGTAAGAGGACAAAAGATCGGCTCGGAGCCATCCCCTCAGTGAGCCCTTTCTCCTTGCCAACTCTTTGTACAAATGGGCCTTTAAATTACAGTTGTTCTAGGAGGGCCGTAAAGGGTTTCCTTGTGGCTTAAATGTACACTTCATTGATGACTGATAATACTATAGCTCATTTATGTGTTTGCTGGCTATTTGTGTACATTCACTGGTTAGATGCCGATTTAAGTCTTTTGTCTTTTTGAATTTATGTTTATGTGTGGTGCTGGACATTGAACCTATGTTAGCTATGAACTCATCACTAGATTCTACCTACAGCCAATATTCATTTCCTCCCTCCGTGCCTCCCTCCCTTCCTTTTCTGAAACAGGATCTCATTATTAATCCCTGGCACGTAGACCAGGCTGGCCTCACAGAGATCTGCCTGCCTCTGCCTTCAGAGTGCTGAGATTAAAGGTGTGCTCCACCACTATTGACCTCAATATTAATTTCTTTAGTTAGACCACTTGTCTTAGTATTGAATTAAAAGAGATTTTGTATGCCCTACATGCAAGTCTTTTGTCCAAGCATGTCTGTGTCTCTTTCACAGTATTCTCTGTGTCTTACCTATTTATCATCAGACTTTTCTTGTTTTATTTTTTAAGACAGAGTTTCCCTCTGGTACCTTAGGCTGGTCTCCAACTTGGGACCTTTCTAACCAACCTGTGACCTTTCTGCCCAACTGTTGTGGAGTATTCCTTTACACTGTGTAAAGATGTGTCACTGTGAATGGTTTAATAAAGAGCTAAATGGCCAATAGCCAGGCAGGAGGTATAGGCAGGACTTCTAGACAGAGGGAGTTCTGGGAAGAAGAAAGAAGAGTCCCCAGCCAGATGCAGAATAACCAGGATGGGCACAGTGGAGATGAGGTAAGGAGTATATGGAAGAACATAGATTAAAAGCTACGGGTTAATCTAAGTTATAAGAGCTAGTCAGAAAAAGCCTAAGCTAAGACTGAGCTTTCATGATTAATAAGAAGTCTCTGTCATTATTGGGGAGCTGACGGTCCTGACAGAAAGTCCAACTACACCCAACTTGTGACCTTCCTATCCCTGCCTTCCAAGTCCTGGGGTCACAGGCCCATGCCATTATGCATGACTTTGTCAGTACTTTTTGGTGGGCAAATGTTTCTGCGTTTGAGGGAATGCTCCCCCATTTCCCTCTGTTGCCAGGGCTGCTCCTATTCTTAGCTCTACCAGCAAAAGCAAGAAAATCTTGTTTCGTAGTTTGTTAGGGCAGTCCCACACTGGTTCCAGGCTGTTGCCTGAGGCTGTATCTTTCATTAGCTCTTTCTTTCTTTTTTCAATTTTTATTTTTCAAGACAAGGTTTCTCTGTGTAACAGTCATAGCTGTTCTGGAACTTGCTCTGTAGACCAGGCTGGCTTTGAACTCAGAGATCTGCCTGCCTCTGTCTCCCAAGTGCTAGAATTAAAGGCGTGCACCCCCACTGCGCGGCCTTCATTAGCTATTTCAAATAATGTTCCATTTCTTTCTTTTACTGAGGTAGTATTAATTTTTGTTTTCATCTATAAATCTATAACTTAGAAACTGATAAGGTTGGGGCCAGTGAGACGGCTCATTGGGTTAAGGCATTGCTGAGTTAGATTTGTGGGACTCACTTAGTAATGGAAAGAGAGAAGTAATTCCTGCAAGTTGTCCTCTGACTGCAAGCAAGCATGCGTACACACACACACACAACAAAAATAAAATGTAATAAAAATAAAACAAAACTGATAAAGTTATTTTACAGAGATATCAGCAATACCCCTACAGTCAAAGACAGACTTGTTTATTCCTTGTTACAGTACAGGAGTATATACACACAATAAACCATGCAGCCATCTGTGATGGTCAGTATTCATTGTCAGCTTGACAGGAAATGGGCCTCTGGGGAGGCTTGTGGAAATTCAATTTTTTTTCTCTCTTTCTCCCCCCGTCTCTTCCTCCCTCCCTTCCTGCCTTGCTTTTTCTTTCTTTGAGACAGATTCTCACGTTGTATCTCTGGCTGGCATGGTACTCACTTGGTGTACCAGGCTGGCCTCAAACTCCCAGAGATTTTCTGCCTCTGCCTCCTGAGTGCGGGGGTTAAAGGCGTGCACCACCGTGCTTGGCTTTGTGAGGGATTAATTGTCTTCATTTCATTCACGTGGATCGGATCATCTCCTGGACAGGATGTAGTAAATGGAGGAATGGAGTTAGCCCTACTTTTGTGTCCATCTTTCTCCAGTTCTAATTGTATGTGACTAGTACTTGTAGCTCTTGTCCCCTGACTTCCTACCATGATAGTCATACCTTGAACTGTGAGCTGAGAGAACCCTTCCCCTTTAAGTCGCTTTGGTTAGAGTAGTTTATCACAGGAGGAAGAAAAATGAAGGCAGTCTCAGGACAGCAGAAGCTAGCGTAGCTCTGGAGGCAGAGCAGGTTGGAGGATGGATTTGGGACGGATTTCAGAATTTATGAACTGTGGAGGTGTGGTAGTTTGAGTGTAATTGGCCCCCATAATCTCACAGGGAGTGGCACTATTAGGAGGTGTGGCTTTGTTGGAGTGGGTGTGGCCTTGTTGGAGGAAGTGTGTCACTGTGGAGGCAGGCTTTGAGGTTTTCCATGCTCAGGATACCACCCAGTGTTTCAGTCGACTTCCTGCTGCCTTCTGATCAAGATGTGGCCAGCACCACATCTGCCTGCATGCTGCCATGCTCCCCATCATGATGATAATGGACTGAACCTCTGAAACTGCAAGCAAGCCACCCCAATTAAATATTTTCTTTATAAGAGTTGCTGTGGTCAAGGTGTCTCTTCACAGCAATAGAAACCCTAAGACAGGATGTGATAAATTGTGACCTTATCTTTAGGACATATGAGTTTTTGTGACATATTGCTCTGTTTGTGGTCTTAGAACTATTAAGTAAAATATTAGCCATTTGGTTGGACTGAATGCCTGCATTCAGCTTCAATAGACCAAACCAAAATGTACCCACTCATGCCAAAGTTCTAATTCACCAGTCCAAAACCAAGTTGTTTACTTGACCTTTTGAGAAATCAGGAGAGACTTCATTGTGTGACTCTTTCTGGAATAAGCATTCCAACACCAATGAATGGAAGAGAGGGGATGTCAATGTGGATGGAAGCCAGGATGCTCTTGAAAGGCTTCAGTCCTGGGTCCAGTTTGCATTTTCATTTTATACTCCAAATCCACACGGTGGAGGTGACCAAGCAGCTGTGATTTTACAGACGCTACCTAGCAGTCAGCTTTTTGTGTTTGAAGCCATATGTTATAGTTGACAGGAGTAAGCATCTGTGGTGAATTGTGTTTTACCTATTTCTCTATGTTGCTCTGTTCCAGGTAGCAAAGTGAGGTCATGTTTGGAAATGAGCAGGACAAGCAGTGCTCTAAGTAAATCTAATAATTGGTCTTTTCTACCTTATTCTGCTTTCATGTGGTAGCGGCTCTCCGTCAGGCTGGCTTTATCAGCTGCTCTAAGTCTCGGAAGGAAAGTTACTGATATCAATCAACCACTTACTGTGTCACGCTGTTTCCTCGTTAAAGCTGCCTTAAACACAACCGACAGTTCTGTTATGCCCAGCTTACCATGTCTCTATTTTTAGAAGAAATGCTACCGGATTCATGAATTGCAAATAAAGGCAAATTAGATTATTGGACTGCACCTATTTTAAAAATTTTGTCTTTTGAAAGAATATATGGTCTAGCTGAACAAATTTGTGTTTTTGTTGCTGTTAGTTTTGTTTTTAGACTAAGAGGCTATGATGCAAGGTTTTAGTTGGATGCAGGTTGTCTGCCATATAAATCAGGTTATATTTTACAAATGGTGGTTTCCTTCTCCTTTTACCTTTTATCTTTTATGCCACTCTTGCGAATTTGGTACAGAAAATGCAGTTTATTGTGATAAATTAATATATCACAGCCGTAGTCCTAAAAGGCTGAGTCAGGAAGATCACAAATTCAAGGCCAGCCTGTGCTACACACCAGAAACCTGCCTCAAAAACCAAATGAGCAGTAACAGATGAGGCAGTGTGATAAATAAAGGGAAGGGTCTAAAGGCTAAAACAGGGACTGGGGCTGTGTTTGCTACAGTGCTGACTTTTCATGGGGCTTAAGGAACAACTAAAAGCAGGATGAAAGCTTGGCGTCTCTGCCTTCATTTTCCATCTCTCTCTTATGTCATAAACTTGGGTCAGATTCCTGCTCAACTGTGCACGTGGACATGCTAATTAAGGAACATTCAACTGAAGCTGAGTGCCCTCCTCCTTCAAGAAATCTTCAAGGGTTAGGGTGCCAAGGCCTTTGCATATGGCTCTTCCCTAGCAGCATTTGATGAAATTTCCCCATTGAATGGTCTTTGTATCCTTGATGAAAATCAGGTGACTCTGTGTGTGTGTGTGTGTGTGTGTGTGTGTGTGTGTGTGTGTGTGTGTATTGGGGGGCAGGTAATTCTGGGCTTGTTATGTTCTAATAATCTATATAACTGCCGCTATGCCAGTATCATAATTTAATTACTATAGTTTATAACAAACTTCAAAGTCATGAAGTTCTCTCTAACTTTATTCTTTCTCAAGATATTTTGGTATTTCAGAGCCCCTTGTAATTCCTTAGGAATTTGAAGATAAGTATTTCTATTTCAACAAAAAGCGAATTTGGAATTTTGATGAGGACTTTATTATCTATGGTTTACTTTGGGTACTCTTGACTTTTTTGTGTGGTGATTTGGGGATCAAACGCAGGATCGTGTGCATGCCAGCCAAGTGCTATTTCCACCATTGTGTATGATGTCTGTCAGCCATGGGCTTTTTTAGTACAAGTGTAACCTTTAACATGAAGTTTCCTTCTATTCCCAGTTTGTTGTCTTTAGCTCTTATCATGAAGGGTATTGGGTTTTGCCAAATATTTTTTCTCATGTTAACTGAAATGATTTTGTTTGTTCTTCATTCTATTAATGGGACCTGTTACTCTGGCTGATTCTCTCTCTGATTCTCTCTCTCTCTCTCTCTCTCTCTGGCTGATTCTCTCTCTGATTCTCTCTCTCTCTCTCTCTCTCTCTCTCTCTCTCTCTCTCTCTCATTTTGAGACAGGGTTTCTCTGTGTAGTCCTGGCTGTTGTGGAACTCACTCTGTAGACCAGGCTGGCCCTGAAATCACAGGAATCCGCCTGCCTCTACCTCCTGAGTGCTGGGACTAAAGGCCTGTGCCACCACCACACAGCTTTTGGCTGACTTTCTTACATGAAAGGCCTTTGCATTCTTAATGATAAATCTCAATTATCATAAATGATCATCTGAATATGCCGATAAGTTCAGTTTCCAACTGTGTTGTTGAGGATCTTTGCATCTGTATTCATAAGAAAACTCACTGGAATTTATTTCTTCTGATGAAGTTTTCTGGCTTTGCAGTCAGGGTGATGTGAAGAGCATCCTCTGAGTGAAGGGAACCTCCAGAAGACTGTCTTTAGAGCTCATTTGCTCCACAGCTGACTTGGTCTCTGTTTGCTGACCTTCACATCAGAATTCCAGAACGACACCATTCTCTCTGCTTGGTCTCCAATCTGCCAGCATTGCTGTAGGTTTCAGACTTCTCAGCCTCTGTAACTGTGACAGGCAATTCCTTATAGTGTCCCTTGGCTGTGTTTCTTTGGGAAACTCTGACTAACACAATATGGCATATGAACTTTAGCTCTATAATATTATTAATATTGTTATTAGATAACTAGCAGAACCAAGAAATAGACTGATCCACAATTATAGATAGATGCTTCAACACCCATTTCTCAATTTATAGAAAATTAGCCAAAAATATAGAATTGTGTAACAGCATTAACCAACAAGATCAAATAATCATTTATAGAGTATTCTACCAAAGGACAGCATAGTATATACTCTTTAGAATTTTATTTATTTTATTTTATGTGTATAAGTGTTTTGCCTGTATGTATATATGAGTACCACATTCATCCTGATAATCACAGAGGTCAGAAGAGTGGTTGGATCCTCTGAAACTAAAATCATGGATGGTTGTGAGCTATCATTTGGGTGCCAGGACTCAGACTCAGGTCTTCTGCAAGATCAGCAAATTATCTGAACTTCTGAGTCATCTATCTAGCCCCTAAAATTTTTAAATTTTTTAAAATTTATTTTGTGTGTGGGTGCATGCATGTGGCAGTCAGAGGACACTTTTCAGGAGTCCATTCTCTCCTTCCACCATGTGGATCCTGGGGATTGAACTCAGGCTTGGCAGGAAGTGCTTTTCCTACTGAGCCATCTTGTTGGCCCATATTAAAAATGTTAATATTGGCAGGCCATGTTTTAGGACATAGTTTGTCCTAAGTCTTACCACAGCTTCAGCCATTCAAATGGAAATAGGGAGTATGTTCACACTTGTTGGATCACAGCGGCAGAGAGTGGGCATTGTGGGGAGACAATACAGCAGCCAAGATGGAAAGCCCAGTGAAGGATCTGAGCATCACGAGATGGGCATTTCAGGTTGGAGAGGATGGTGCAGGAAACAGGCATTGGTTAAAAACAAAAGGACTAATATCAAGGCTAATTCGGGAGCCTGGTTTCTCAATGTTCAGGAGAAAGTTACAGCTAAAGAGTAGAAAAATTATAAGGTAGACATAGAAACCGTATATATGTGTGCATGCATAGATCTACACATACCTATCTTCTGGCTCCACTCTCTATCATCTGAGGGCAGCAAAATCTTGGTAGAAATGAGCACACCTGGCACTCAGATCTTTACTTCTGGATATCATTCTTTACTAAAGAGAACCAGGGCTTTTTAACTGTACAAAAATAAATTCAAAATTGCCAAAAGGCAAAGGATGCTCCAAAGATGATGGAAGTATGTCAAGAGGACACAGAAACCAGCTTGAAGATGGTACCTCTGGCCAAACCAAGGATAATTTGAGTATCAAATAGATAATAATAGGCGAGATAGCTCATACCTGTAATCCTAGCACTTGGGAGATGGAGGCAGGAGGATGGCTACCGTGGGTTCAAAGCCAGTCTGAGTTATATAGGCTTCAGGCTGGCCTGAGCTAGAGAATGAGACCCTATCTCAAAAATAAAACAAGTTTGGGCTACTTCTGCACAATGACAAGGTAGAGTTCTCTGAGGCATTTGCTACCAGAACTAGCTGGTAAGGCTATATGCTGAAGACCCCAAATGCTGAGGTCACAGGACATGGAGAAATCAGGCAGGAACTGGGATGGAAGCTTGCTCTCTGCTGGCTTGCTCACAATGTGCCAGAGGCTGCTGTGCAGGCTGCTGGGGGAGAATTGTCATCCAAAGTCTTGCTCAGATGTGGGCCCTGCATGATACATCACTGATCAGCCAGGTAATAGTGGCAAGTCAGTAATGGGGGAACTAAATGTCTTCTGATAGAATCTGAGGCTCTCTCCACACGAGGAAGTTGAAATCTAGTACTGTACATCTGGTTAAAAGCCCATGTCTAGAGAGGTCATAGGCCCTTGTGGGGATGCTACTGCTAAATAGGATGTGCCCATAAATATCTAAATAATTAGTTTATACTTGTAGATTAGTGCTATCATCGGCTTTGATCGGAGAAGCTCCTTTTTGCTGTGGCCCACAGTAACTGAAGAGAATAAGGGACTGTTGAATTTTCAGCTATAAATAGGACTCCTGTATCACACTGTCTATGCCCCAGAGAACACTGTAGAAGACAGGGCAGAAAGGATTTAAGAGCTGGAGGAAAGAGCAGAGTGAGGCGAACATTGCTATTACTCTCTTGACCTCATATAGCAATAGTGATGACTGGTCCAAGACCTATGTAAGATTGGGCCTATCAATATATTTTCATAATGGTGTTCTGATGTAGACATAGAGGCAGATGGGGGAGGTGACTCAAAAGGCCTTACCCTTTCCTGTGGATACATAGGCAGTTAATAGTTGCTGGAGGAGAAAGAGGCATTTTCTTCAGTGCTCTGCCACTGGCAAGCCATGCTCTTGCAAATAATCCCTTGGGACCCTGTAAGCAACCATGATGAAACTCATCAGATCATCATCATCATCATCATCATCATCATCAGAATGAATAAATAAAGACACGAAAGTAGAAGTGGGAATAGGTATGAAGAGAAAGGAGATTATCAGGAGTGGAGAGGGATCAGGAGAAGGTAATGGTGGTGAAAATGGTAAAAATACATTATATGTGCATAAAATGTCGTAAACTCATTGATATGTATAGTTAACATATGCAAATAAAATTTTAAAATAAAAAATGTAATTGTAGCATGAGTCTTAAAAAGTTCTTATTAATAAAATCAAACCCGAGGCCAGTTATTGGGGTGAAATGCTGGAAGGTCAGAGAGACAGAACAAGCCACAGCTATCTCACCTCGCCGGATCCTCAGCTGGTCTTGCCTCCTCAGACTGGAGGCCTCTAAGTCCTCATCCAGAATGGGTCTCAGCTGAACTGCTGCTAGAAGCCTGAATGCTTAACCAGGCCAAATGCCTCTCCAGGGCAAATGCCTCTAGTTTCTGGTCCTCACCCCTTATATACCTTTCTGCTTTCTACCACCACTCCCTGGGATTGAAGGCTTGCTTTCTGGGATTAAAGGCGTTGGTCACCATGCTTGGGTGTATCCTTGAACACATGGATTTCTGCCTCTGGAATGCTAGGATTAAAGGCGTGTACTACCACTGCCTAACCTTTATGTTTAATATTGTGGCTGCTCTGTCTCTGACCCCAGATAAGTTTATTAAGGTACACAATATTTTGGGGAACACAATACCACCACATGTAATGGGTGATTAAATTACAAATAGGCAACCATGACTGTCTTAGTTATGTTTCTATTGTCTTAGTTAGGGTTTCTATTGTTGTGAAGAGACACCATGACCACGGCAACTCTTACGAAGAAAACATTTCACTGGGATGGCTCACTTACAGTTCAGAGGTTCATTCTGTTATCATCATGGTGGGACATGGCAGCATGTAGGCAGACATGGTGCTAGAGAAGTAGTTGAGAATCCTACATCTTTTAGGAAGTAGTATGTGACATTGGGTGGTATCTTGAGCATAGGAAACCTCAAAGCCTGCCCCCACAGTGACACACTTCCTCCAACAAGGCCATATCTACTCCAACAAAGCCACACCTCCTAATAGTGCCACTCCCTATGAGCTTATGGGGGCCAGTTACATTCACACTACCACAATGACTTCATATAATCAATAGTAAATGAATCAAAAGTTAATGGGGCCAGGCAGTGGTGGTGCACGCCTTTAATCCCAGCACTTGGGAGGCAGAGGCAGGCAGATCTTTGTGAGTTCGAGGCCAGCCTGGTCTACAGAGCGAGATCCAGGACAGGTGCAAAGCTACACATAGAAACCCTGTCTCAAAAAACCAAAAAAAAAAAAAAAAGTTAATGGGGAATGAAGTATTTACCTACTTCCAAAGTACTTCCTCATAAAATACTCCAAGGTTCATAGAGTAACCTCACAGTAAGGAGGCCTGTCAGATACTACCCCATGTAGTAATCAGCATGACCATCATTAATTATAGAATAAATCAAAGTCAAGCACAAAATAAAAAGCATAATGAAAACAGAGATTCCTTTTATATTTAAAGATGTCTAACTTGGAGACATTCACTGGGAGTACACCAGCTAAGCAGAACAGGGAAACAGGTAAGCTAACTGAAGACTCTCAGCACTCCCTGCTCTCCTCCAGATCCAATCTCCCAGCCTTGTCCCTAGCACTGCAACAGAACATCAGATGCAGTCTTCCTTCTGCCGTCCACATCTCCTGTCAATCCCACACATCATTCCCTTCTAACTTCCTCCTCCCACTCAGTCACTGTATCCCAGCACCCAACTCCAGCTGGCAACCCCTGCTAACCACAGGCCATACCTGCTAGAAAACCAGGTAGGCTGCCCACAGACCTCCTCTTTCTCTGTTCCCCCAAATCCAATCTCCCAGTCTCATCCCAGCTCTGTAGCAGGAATCCTGCTGTGGTCTCTCTTTCCTCCCTGACCTCATCCCCAAGGGACCATAATGACCCTCTCCTCCAACTTTCCTTCCCTCAACTCATCTTAGTATCTCAGCCTCCAACATCAGCAGGCATTCCCTGTGAACACACATCTGAGCAGGCCAGGAAAACAGGCAACACACAGTCATCACACTCTCTGAAAATCCAAAGAAGCAGAAACCAAGTAACAAAACACCCACCCAACAAAGACAAATCCAGAAATCAGCACCTAGATTTATAATCATCCCAAACTCAGATGCCTATATATGCCAGCATGAAATCAGTAGCAGCTAGGGCAATGTTTCCACTAGAGCCCAGCTATCCTACCACAGCAGGCCCTGAATATTCAAACATAGGGAAGTACAAGAAAAAGACCTTAAAACCAACTATGTGAAGATGATAGAGGTCCTCGAAGAGGATATGAATAAATCCCTAAACAAAAAATTGGAGGAAATGAATAAATCCCTTAAAGAAATCCAAGAAAACACAAACAATTAAAGGAAGTGAATAAAACTGTTCAAGTCCTAAAGATGGAAGTAGAATCAAATAAAGAAAACACAAACAGAGAATTCTGGAAATGAAAAATTTGGGAATTTGAACAGGAACTACAGAGGCAAGCTTCACCAGCAGAATGTAAGAGATGGAAGAGAGAATCTCAGGCACTGAAGATACAATAGAAGAAATGGATACATTGGTCAAAGAAAATATTAAATATAAAAACTTACACAAAACATCCAGGAAATCTGGAACACTATGAAAAGACTAAGCCTAAAAATAATAGAAATATAGGAAGGAGAAGAATCTCAGCGCAAAGGCCTAGAAAATATTTTCAACAAAATCATAGGAGAAAAATTTCCTAACCTAAAGAAGGAGATGCCTATCAAGGTACAAGAAGCATACAGAACACCAAATAAACTCAACTAGAGAAGACAGTCCCCTTGCCATATAATAATCAAAACATTAAACATACAGAACCAAGAAAGAATATTAGAAGCTGCAAGGGGAAAAGACCAAGTAACATATAAAGGCAGACCTGACTTTTCAACGGAGACTCTAAAAGCCAGAAGGGCCTGGACAAATGTGCTACAGACTCTAAGAGACACAGCTGCCAGCCCAAACTACCATACCATGCAAAACTGTTAATCACCATAGATGGAGAAAACAAGATATTCCATGATTAAGTCAAATTTAAACAATATTTTCTACAAATCCAGCCCTACAGAAGGTACTCGAAGGAAAACTCCAGCCTTAGGAGGTTAGCTACACTCATGAAAACACAGGAAATAAATAATCTCACACCAGCAAAATCAAAAGAAGGGAAACACACACATACACACCAGTAGCAGCAGCAACACCACCACTACCACCAAAATAACAGGAATCAACACTCATTGGTCATTGATATCTCTCAATACCAATGATCTCAATTTCCCAATAAAAAGATACAGACTAACAGAGTGGATATGAAAACAGGGTCCATCCTTCTGCAGCATCCAAGAAACACACCTCAACATCAAGGATAGACATTATCTAAGGGTAAAGCATTGGAAAAAGATATTCCAAGCAAATGGACCTAAGAAGCAAGTTGGTGTAGCTACTTTCATATCTAACAAAACAGACTTCAAACCCAAACTAATCAAAAGAGACAGGGAAGGACACTACATACTCAGAGGAAAAATCCACCAAGATGCCATTTCAATTCTTAACACCTATGCCCCAAACACAAGGACACCCAAGTTTGTGAAAGAAACAATATTACATCTTAAATAACATATAGACCCTCACATTCTGATAGTGGGAGACTTCAATAACCCACTCTCATCAATGGACAGGTCATCCAGATGAAAACTAAACAGAGAAATACTGTAGTTAACTGACATTATAAACCAATGGACCTAATAGACAGTTACAGAACACTTAACCCCCAAACAAAAGAGTATACCTTCTTTTCGGCACCTCATGGAGCTTTCTTCAAAATTGACCACATACTTGGACACAAAGTAAGTCTCAACAGATACAAGAAAATTGGAATAACACCCTGCATTCTAGCAGACCACTATGGATTAAAGCTAGATATCATCAACAACAGAAAAAACAGAAAGCTTACAAACTCATGAAAACTGAACAACCCTTTACTGAATGAAAATGGGTCAAGACAGAAATAAAGAAAGAAACTAAAGACTTTATAGAATTCAATGGAAATGAATGCACAGCATACCCAAACGTATGGGACACAGTGAAAGTGGTGCTAAGAGGAAAGTTCATAGCACTAAGTGCCTACATAAAAAATTTGGAGAAATCTCATACTAGCAACTTTTTTTTCCCAAGACAGGGTTTCTCTGTGTAGCCCTGACTGTCCTAGAACTCACTCTGTAAACCAGGCTGGCCTGAAACTCACAGAGATCCCTGTTGAGATTAAAGGTGTGCGCCATCACCATCTGGCTTCACACTAGCAATTTAACAGCATACCTGAAAGCTCTAGAACAAAAAGAAGTAATCACACCCAAGAGGAGTAGCCAGCAAGAAATATTCAAACTCAGGGCTGAAATCAATAAAATAGAAAAAAAAAAGAGAACAATACAAAGAATCAATGAAACACAGAGTTGGTTCTTTGAGAAAAACCAACAAGATAGAAAAACCCTTATTCAAACTAACTAAAAGGTAAGAGAATATGAACAAAAATCAGAAATGAAAAGGAGGATATAACAACAGAGAGGAAATCCAGAGAATTATAAGAACATACTTTAAAAACCTATACTCCACCAAATTGGAAAATCTAAAAGAAATGGATAATTTTCTCTATAGATACCACTTACCAAAGTTAAATAAAGATCAGATAAACAATTTAAATAGACCTATAACTTCTAGTGAAATAGAAGCTGTCATTAAAAGTCTCCAAACCAAAACAAGCCCAGGACCAGATGGTTTTAGTGCAGAATTCTACCAGACTTCAAAGAAGAGTTAATGCCAATACTCCTCAAATTATTCCACAAAATAGAAACAAAAAGAACATTGCCAAATTCATTTTATGAGGTAACAGTTAGTTACCCTGATACCCAAACCACATAAAAACTCAACAAAGAAAGATATAGACCAATTTCCTTTATGAACATAGATGCAAAAGTACTCAATAAAATACTTGCAAACTGAATCCAAGAATATACCAAAAAGATCATCCACTATAATCCACATCTTACCTCTAGGACTCCTCAGCCTGAAAAGGCTTTCTAGCTGAAAGGCCTCTAGCCAAAAGGAGATTCCTTAGCTGAAAGCATCTCCAGCCGAAAAGCCTTAGTTCCTGTCTCCTCACGCCTTATATACCTTTCTCCGCCTAGGCATCACTTTCTTCCTAGTGCTGGGATTAAAGGTGTGTGATTCCCAAGTACTGGGATTAAAGGTGTGTATCACCACTGCCTGGTTCTGTTTCTCTCCTAGACTGAGTCAATCTCATGTAGTCCAGGGTGGCTTTGAATTCACAGAGATCCAGACAGATCTCTGCCTCCCCAGTGCTAAGATTAAAGGTGTGTGCCACCACTGCCTGGCCTCTATGTTTAATCTAGTGGCTTGTTCTGTCTTCTGATCTTCAATCAAATTTTACTAGGGTATACAATATATCACCACAATATGGAGCTGCTCAAACTGGATATCTGCATGTAGAATAGATATAAATAGATCCATATCTATCACCCTGCACAAAACTCAAGTCCAAGTGGATCAAAGACCTCAACATATAATTAGATACACTGAACTTGATAGAAGAGAAAGTAGGGAATAACCCTGAATGCATTGGCTCAGGAAACAACTTTCTGAACAGAACACTAAGTGCAGGCACTAAGATCAACAATTACTAAATGGGACCTCATGAAACTGAAAAGCTATAAGGCACAGGACAATGTCAACTGGACAAAGCAGCAGCCTACAGAATGGAAAATATTTTCACCAACTCCACATCTATTAGAGGGCTAATATCCAAAATATATAAATGATATAAAAAAAAACCCAAATAATCCAATTGAAAAATAGGGCATAGATCTAAACAGAGAACTTTCAATAGAGGCAACTCAAAGGCTGAGAAACACAGAAATGTTCAACATCCTTAGCTGTTAGGGAAATGCAAATCAAAACTACTTTGAGATTCCGTATTACACCAGTAAGAATGACTAAGATCAATAACACAAGTGACAGCTCATACTGGCCGGGATGTGGAGCAAGGGGACTCCATTGCTGGTGGGAGCGCAAACTTGTACAACCACCATGGAAATCAATACGGCGGTTCCTTAGAAACTCGGGAATCGATCTACCTCAAGAGCCACTTATACCACTCTTGGGCATTCCAAAGGATGCTCCATCTTACCACAAGGACACTTGCTCAGTCATGTTCATTTCAGTTTTATTCATAATAGCCAGAAATTGGAGACAACCTAGATGTCCCTCAGCAGAAGAATGGATTAAAAAAATGTGGTAATTTACACAATGGAGTATTAGTCAGCTGTTTAAAAAAATGACATCAGGAAATCTGCAGGCAAATGGATGGAAATAGAAAAAAAAAACATCCTTAGTGAACTAACACAGACCCAGAAAGATGAATATGGTATGTACTCACTTATAAGTGGATATTAGTCATTAATTAAATGATAACCAAGATACAATTTGTAGATTCAGAGAGGTTAGGTAAAGAGGAGAGATCTAGGTGGGAACAGGTGGGTCTCCCTGAGAGGAGAAAATAGAATAGATTTTATGGGTTGACTGGGGTCCGGTGGGGATAGGAAGAGGGATCAGGTGAGGGGTGATGGGATAGAGGGAGAGGGTCTGGGAGAGATGACTGGAATTGGGTACTTTTTTGGGGAGGTGTGGAAACCTTGTGCAGTGGAAACCCCCTGGAATTTATGAAGGTGATCCTGAGGAGGGCTTGTAGTAGAGAATCTCTTGACGTAGAGAATCTCAACAGGCCATCTCCTTCTGCTAGGCGAGCCTTCCAGCAGTGGGACTGGGTTGCATTCAATTGAGTTGTTGGCTAAGGGGGCCCCATGGAAATCTCCAAACAACCTAGGCTGTTGCTAAGACAAATAGTTGCTCTCTGAAAACTGACAGTGAGGCCCTTTTGCTGAGGACAACACCCATTCAACTCATTGAACCTGGAGAAGTTGAGTTGGTGACTACACGGAGCCTTCACCCCTACATTCTGTTCTCTTTGATGAAGGAAGGTACTCTGCAGGCTACCAAAAAAGAAATGTGGACATCACTCAGCCACAAAACCTTTGACCTACAGATGAGAACAGATGCAGAGACCTACAGCCAGACATTACATAGAGAGAGAGTCTAAATGGGAGGTCTCCATCAAATCCCTATCTTCAGAGCTCAGGGATTTGCTGTGGATGACTGATTGATAAATAAAACACTGATTGGCCAGCAGCCAGGCAGGAAGTATAGGCAGGACTAACAGAGAGGAGAATTGAGAGAACAGGAAGGCATAGAGAGAGATGCTGCCAGTCACCACCATGAGAAGATGTTAAGATACCGGTAAGCCATGAGCCACGTGGCAACTTATAGACTAATAGAAATGGATTGATTTAAGATATAAGAACAGTTAGCAAGAAGCCTGCCACGGCCATACAGTTTATAAGAAATATAAGTCTCTGTGTGCTTACTTGGTTGGGTCTGAGTGGCTGTGGGACTGGCGGGTGAGAGAGATTTCTGGGAAGTAGAAGGCTGAGGCAGGAGACGCTGCCAGCCGCCACCATGAGTACCAACATATAAAATACTAGTAAGCCATGAGCCATGTGGCAAGGTATAGATTTATAGAAATGGGTTAATTTAAGATGTAAGAACTAGATAGCTAGAAGCCTGAGCCATTAGGCCAAATAGTTTAAATAATATAAAAGTCTGTGTGTTTATTTTATAAGTGGACTTCGGGACTGTCGGGGCTTGGTGGGAGCTGGAGAGAAACTCTCCAGCTACAGGGATTCCCAAGAGGAGATGGAAAGATTGTAAGAGCCAGAGGGGATGGAGGATACCAGGAGAACAAGACTTTCTGAATCAATAAAGCAAGGTGAAGATGAGTTCACAGAGACAGAAGTAGCAAGCACAGGGTCTACATGGGTCTGCACCAAGTCCTCTGTTTATATATTATAGCTTTTAGCTTAGTATTTTTATGGGACTCCTGAATGTGAGAACAAGTGGGTCTCTGACTCTTGTGCCTGCTCTTGGGACTCTTCCTCCTGATGGGTTGCAGTGTCCAACTTCGATATGATAGTTTTTGCTTCATTTTATGTTATATTTTGTCATGTTTGGTTCTTATCTCTTAGAAGTCTATTCTTTTCTAATGACAGACAGAAAGGGAGCAGACCTGGGGGGGAGGGGAGGTGGGACAGAACTGGGAGGAGTGGAGGGAGGGGAACTATAATCAGGATATATATGAGAAAAGAATCTTCTATTTTCAATAAAAGGAAAAAAGATATCTAACTTGTGTATAATCCTGAAGAAACCAGACAGGAGTGTGGTGGTCAGGGTGGAGCCCCACCTAGAATCCCCCAGTGAGGGGCTAGGGGCATGGTCAGGGTGGAGCTCAATGGTTGAGTGCATGGTTAGTATTCACGAGGCTCAGGTCATGACCTCAGTGTCACACACACACACACACACACACACACACACACACACACACACACAGGAAAAAAGAGAGCAAAGAAACAAGGTAAACATAAACCAAAAGATTCTATAAAATGTTCAGTTTGTTGTCCTCAACAGTGGTAAGGTCATGAATGTAAAAGAATCCAGAGGTCATGACACAGTCCAGTTCTTGGAGGTTAAGACAGTAAGTTCAAGGCTATCATGTGTAACAAGTCTTTCTTTGTTCAGCCATCCAGCTCCCAAATAATGACATGGAGACTTCTTATTAATTATGAAAGCTTGGCCTATAGTTAGGCTTGTTCCTAACTAGCTCTTATAACTTAAATTAACCCACATATATCAATCTATGTTCTATCACCTGGAGTTACCTCTCTTCCATCTTGTACCTCCTGTTTCCTCTCTGTGTTTCCTGGCATCTCCCAAGTAATCCAAGTGCCTAGATTCCTCCTCCTCCTCCTCCTCCTCCTCTTCTTCTCTCTCTCCCCAAAAATTCTACCTATCCTCTCCTCGCTAACTATTGGCCATTCAGCTCTTTATTAAACCAATCAGAAGGCACCTTGGCAAAGACATATTTTAGCATGTACAAATATTCTGCAACAATCATGGGCAAGACCTTGTCTCAAAAACAAACCAACAAAAGCAGAGCAAAAGACGGAAACTGCCTCGTACTGAGGTGGACTAAAGGAAGATGAAAACTACCTTTCGCCCATGATTATAAATTTAATTAAATTTTAATAAAGGATCTTATTGGTACATTTTGTGAAACTTGAATAGGATATGAAGATTTGCTAGTATTAAAATTTATTGGTTTTGATGACTACTATGGTTACCTTTGCTTGTAGAAAGTTGTGGTAAAATATTTCAGTGTGCTGTAAAACTGGGTCTTTATCCCCCCCTGAATGTTTATTAATTTTTGAGATGAGTATACACTATGGTACTCAGGCTGGTTTCAAACTTGTAGGCTCAATGATCCTTTTGTCTTGGCCTCCCAAATAGCTGAGACTTCTGCCATAAATTGTCAGCTTGGCTCTTTTTTATGCACACAACATTTTTCTTAAGGCATTTGATTATTTCAAAATGTAAAACACACAGGAAAACATTTTAATCCTTATTTTAAAAAATTATGTGTATGTGCGTATGTCTTTATGTATATGTATGTGAGTGCAGGTACCCGCAGAAGTGAGAAGGTGTTGGATCTCCTGGAACTGCTGTGAAAGGCCTTATTTGGAGCTTGGAACCAAACTCCAGTCCTCTGCAGGAGTAAGTAGTACATGCACTTAGCATCTGAGCCATCTCTCCAGCCCTATCCCCTGCACCATCCCATTGAAAACTGACTGTAAAACCAATGTAGAGGGCTGGAGAGATGACTCAGCAGTTAAGAGCACTGGCTGCTTTTCAGAGGACCTGGGTTTGATTCTCAGCACCCACATAATAGCTTAAACCTCCTATAAATTCAGTTCTAAGGGGATTCAACACCCTCTTCTGGCTTCCATGAGCACTGTATACACATAGTGCACAGACATACATGCAGGCAAAACATACACATAAAATCAAATTAAAAAAAAAAACAACCTCAACAAATGCAGAAAAAGATACTTGAAAAAAACATTTTTTTTTTTTTTTTTTTTTTTTTTGAGATGGGGTCTTATTCTGTGGTTCAGATTGGCCTTGAATTTAAGAAGATCCTCCTGCTTCTGCCTCCCTAGTGCTTTACTTTCTTCAGGACGGAATGTCTACACAAATTACTTGGCATTCTTTTGTTTAGGAAGTTTGCATGTTTTCTCACATTCATTTATTTATTTAATTTACACTAATATGGACTCACTGGTTATTTATACTTCAGGTTTCAACTCAATGCTCTGTTTTTGTTTGTTAGTTGGTTTTTCAGACAGGGCTTCTCTGTGCAGTCATGGCTGTCCTGGAACTTTCTCTGTAGACCAGGCTGGCCTTGAACTCAGAGATCTGCCTGCCTCTGGCTCCCAGGTACTGGGATTAAAGTTGTGCATCAACAATGCCCAGCTGTTTTTTTCTTAAAAACATTGTTATAGACTTGACTGCTGTGAAATTTTCCAGTTGGTTTCTGGATCAGTTTGTTTTTGAGCACTTCCTATCTGGCACCATGAAATAATCTAAGCTTACACTGTCTATTTCCTGTATATCTCCAGCAGCAGCTGTACATACAGGGAGCTGATTCCTGCATTAAAGAATGGCTTAGGCCATTTAATGGCCCCGAGAGAGGCCCGATTGGGAAGAAACACTTAGTGCGATGATAAACCAGTTTCATATATACGTATATAGTATATGTAAGTAAAGGTGACTGAAGAATTACTCACAGGAAAATAGTACAGTATGTTTTGTTGCTTTGTATGTTTATTGAGTAGATGTTTCCAGGTACTGTTTTAGATGCTGTAGGTAGAGAGGTAGAATACAATGTGAAATAACCATTGCTGGCTGTATGAAAAGGCTACAGATGGCCTTTGTGAGAAGGTGAGATATGAGCAGACACTGGAGAGTGTAAAGGAGCAATAGTATGTTTATCTGGGAACACATTAGGTAATGGAAGAACAAGTTAAATAAAGGCTATGTCATAGAATTAAAAAAATAAATAAATTAATTAATGCACAAAAGAACTGAGTAGCTGCCTTGTCAAAATGACAAGGTGGCCAGAAATGGTGGCCAAGTTTATGAATAAGTGTTCAGTGTCAATTGTTGTCAGGGAAATGCAAATCAAAATCACAATGGATTATCAGGGTACCTGTGTTACCTAGCAAGGAAACTGAATAGAAGCAACAACATGATCTCATTGGTAGGAATGTAAATTGTTTTACCCACTGTAGAAAACTGTATGTTGATTCCTAAAAGAGAAAAAAAATGTGGAACTATTATATATATGACTGAGCAGCACCACATATGCTTATATAGCCCAAGGATTTGTTTTTTCACAGTTGTTGTGTGATATTCTGTTTGTGTTCTGAAAAATAAAGCTTGCCTTGAGAAAAAAAAAAAGGAATGGCTTAGGAACCAGATATGGGCAGCTTTGCTTACTGCTACTGAGCTATAATTGTTTCTGGAGTCTTTCAGATTACAGAGCTAGAAAACATATTTGAGCATCCTAACCCATGTGTACCAGATATCTATGTGTCTATATCCATCTGTATCTTTGTTAGAATACATTGGAATGCATATTGATATGTCTCATTATACTCTAGTAACACATCCTGACTGCATCTTTCCTCCCTTGCTTATCAATAACCTTCTTCTTCATCAGTAAAACATATATTTTCCACCAGCTGTCACATCATCAGCACACGGTCCAAGAATGGAGCATGTGAGGATTCTGGGGGCTTGTGAGAAAACTTGAGAGAAACCAGAATCTTGTGGCCTCAGTTTCTTCAAAACGTGGAATAGTTCCTGAACTGTGCTTCTGTGTTCCTCCCAGGTGTAGCAGACAGGAGTGAGATTACTTCAGATCACTCATTCTTGCTTGCTGGTGTTACTCAATTAAATGTTCATATGCCTCTATGGAAAAACATGTTTTGCTGCTTGTGACTTGTCCTAGTGGTTGTTTACAGCTAGAACTCATGAGAACTTTATTCAGGTGACCTCTCTTAACCCTCGTGATAAACTGTCTGATGCTCTGAATAAAGTTGGCTTTGCATGAGAATGTAGCCCGCCTCATTTAGTGGCTCCATTCTTCCAGGTCCCACTGCCTCTGGAGCATCATACATTTACTATTTTTCTGTCCCAGTATGCACACACCTGTGGGAGCATTCGAACTGAAGGGCATTATAGCAATTTCAGGACAGAAACTTCTTCGGTGTCTTTAGAGACTGACAAGACAACTAGGTTGTCTTGGACACCAGCTTCTGGAGGTGTCCTGGATCAGTGGGCAGACACCTGGGCTGCTCCGCTGGCTCCCAATTACTGATCTCCATTCTGGGTTTACTCTCCTCATCTCTCTTCCTCTTTTTACGTGTGTGTGTGTGTGTGTGTGTGTGTGTGTGTGTGTGTGTGTTGTGTGTACATATGTGTTTGCACACGTGCATGTGTGTGGAGGTCAGAGGCTGACATTGGGTGTCTTCTGTCACTCTCCATTATATAAATTGCATGGTGGCTCACACCTTTAACAACCACACCCTTGGGAGGCAGGGGCAGATGGATCTCTGTGAGTTCAAGGCCAGCCTGGTCTACATAGTGAGTTCAGGGACAGTCAGGGGTACATAGACCTTGTCTCAAAATACAGAACAAAACAACAACAAAAACTGAAGCAGGTGTTAAGCATCCAAATCCAGATCTTCATGGCTGAGTGCCATGCACATTACCCTCTGAGCCCATCTCCTCAGCCACGCCCCGCAAGATGGTATTTATTTTTATTTAATGTACATCAGTGTTTTGCCTGAATTATGTGTCCCATGTGCATGCAGTGTCTGCAGAGGCAAGAAGAGAGCATCTGGTCTCTTGAAATTGAAATAATAGACAGTAATGAAGTGCCATGTGGACGCTGAAAACTGAACCTGGATCCCCTGCAAGAGTCTCAGTGCTCTGAACTGTTAGGCTATTTCTCCAGCTTCTCCCCTATTTCTTAATATTATTTTTATTGATTTTATTTTTTCCTTTATCATATCAATATATTCCTATTTTATTTGTGTGACATCTTTTAATTCAAAATTTGACATTCTAAGTTTTACCTTATTGAGTGTGGCATAGTTATGTATTTCGAGCATTCTTGAGCTTTTAAAAATAAAATGAAGTTACTTATAAACAATTCGATCTTTTCTAGGCCTACTTTTGAGCTTTCTTAACTGAAACAAGAAAGGCTTTGGGACTCAATTTGTCTCACTATTGAGGTGAAGCCCTTTCCAGATATTATGTAAAATCATGAAGGTTTCATTGTTTTATAGGAATAGGTATTATTCCTCACCCCCTGCACCCCTTCTAACATTTTCTGGTGTTTTTCTCCTGGACAGTGCGACTTTGTGTCACGTGCTGTCTGTGTGTGTGGATGCAGTCGGAAGAGGAGCCTCCGCACATCTCTGGCTCTCCGTTTCTTCGTTTCTTCGTACTGTCCTTTCAACTCAAGCTGCTTTGGTTCCCCCAGGATTCTGGCTTCATCTCAAATTGCCCTCCAGGCCCTGCCTTCTCTATTCTCCGACCAGGAAATATTCTCCACCAGGGAAGTTCACTGCACACTTCCTTTATTATCATAGTGCCGATTTTCCTTCATTGTTCCATGTGCGACGCTTTCACATCTATTGTTGAACACATTTTGTCCATTTTAAAGTTGACTTATGTGGAAGACTGAATCTGGTCCCTATTACTTCAGCTGTGTGTTACTTCACTTTAAGAAGCAAATAGGAAATAATTTGTATTTCATATCAAATTCCTAGAAATACAATTCAAAATTCAAGTTCAAATTCAGTTCAACTCAAATTCCTAGTCTTTTTGCAAGGACTTTATTGATTTCTGTTACAACCAATAAGTGGTTTTTGTATTAGTAAAATAATTTAAAACATTAGAGCTTTAAATGTCTTCAAACTTAGTTTGTCCTTGCGTTCTTGTAATCATTAAAAAAAAATTAGAATTATTTTCAAGAAACAACCTCCTCAGCATTTTTGGCATTTCAAAAAGTGAATCCATACACGCTGCAGTTTAAAACACAAGATGTCATTTAAAACGGACGTGTAAAAAAATGGTGAGTCGGCAGGATCAAGGCATCTAGATAACACATCTTTTTAAAAATTGATTAATGGGCCTCCTTAAGTACCTGAAGGCTACTTCAGTTTGGCTTTTCTGATTTTTCAGTTTCTAAAGATCCTACCGGGTCGTCCTGCAGCCAGGGAAAGAGTCCTGCGGTGGTAGCGAGCCCCTCCAGTAGTCTGACTCCAGGTGCAGCCTCGGAGCCCGCTTGAAGAGTCCTGCTGCAAGCAGCATTCTGGGTATTGTAGTTTCCCCATCTCTAGAGCTGCGTGGGTCGTGTAGTGCGCGCGCGCGCGCGTCATCCCGGCCGGTGTACTTCCGCATCCTGCAGTCGTCACCTGTGCCTGTGGACTGTCCTCCAGCGGTTGTGGCCAGCGAACAGGACGACCCCGGCTCCTGTGGATCCTTCCAGAAGAGTACGGATTGCAGGCGTGGGCCACCCACAAGGTTCAGGCTTCAGCGGCTGCTCGGTCCTGGATGCGTGGAGTCTTCGGAGTGGAATCAGCTGCACTGCCCATCTCAGAGGAGGGTCTCGGTGAAGACCCTCGGGTGGGCAGGGGGCCATGTGGGGCTGGGATTTGGGGTCCAGTACCTTGTTCTAGACAAGCTGCAGGTTAGCCTGGCCCACGATCTGCTTCCCAGGCTAGGCTGTAGGTGTGTCCCCTGCTTTTGGGCGCTGTCTGGGAGACTGGATCTGGGGCATCTACTCCCACTCGCCACTGAGATTGAGAGGTAAGGGACAGTAGCCATCTTCTACAGGAACAAACATCTGAACTGGTGAGGACGAGAGTCTTGGGTATTAGTCCTGAGGAGCTGCGCTCACCATAAATTTGGAAATACAACTTGCTCACTAGGACCCAGGTTCATGCCTGAGGATTGCCTTTGGGGAAAACATACAAAATTGCCTGATTGAAGGGAACGACAAAGACCAGGAGCCTGGGGCCAGTGTTGAATCCTGGAGCCCTGGTGTGTGCCAAGGCTTGTGTGTGTGTGTGTGCCTGGGGGGTTGGTCCTTGTACATGTTGTGGGCTTCTCACCATGTGCGGCTCTCTTGAGTTTGGGACCTTCCAAGAGCCTGGAGTGCAGCCAGGGGAGGACTTTCCCCCATGGCCCAGGACTTGTTGGCTGACTCCTTGATCCTGGGGATGTGGCCAGGTCTTTGTCTTAAGTTCTTTGAGTGATCCGTACAACTCATTTTGATCATATTCACCACCCAAAATTCTTCCCAGATGCATTCACCACCCAAAATTCTTCCCAGATCCATTTGCTTTCTCTACCTACCCATCCTTGTATCCTTTTTTTTCTTTCTTGTTTTAAAATCCATTAAGACTAATTTGTGTTGCCCAAATATTCTTGTATATTTCACTGAAATGTAATTGGCTTACTAGGAGCTATAGATACTCTTAGAGGAAACTGTCTCTTCCTCTCCCAGCAGCTAATAATTGCCAGCAGCTCCATACTAGGGGTGGGATTTGGTGCTGAACTCCCGTCTCCATGCTGAGATTTGGTCTGGCTTGGGCTTGCACAGATGCTGTGCATGATGTTGTAACTGCAGTGAGTTCATATGAACAGCTGCCCTGTTGTGGCCAGAAGACATTGTTTCCTTATGGTCACCCACCACCTCTGGCTCTCATGCTTTCTGCTCCCTCTTCCTCAAGGATTCCTGAGCCTGGGCTGCAGGGTTTGTGGTTCTCATTAGGGCTGAACAGTCTGCAGTTCCTTATTCTCTTCACCTTGTCCAGTTGTGGGTCTCTGTGTTAGTCATTATCTATTGCAAATAGAAGTGTCTCAAATGAGGGTGGATTAATAGAGATGCATTAATCTATGGGTAAGCCAGTAAGTCATCAGGAGTTGGCTTAATATTATGTCCATTTAGCAAAATAATAGCAGTAGGGAATCCTCTAGGAACTATTGCATGTCTAGATAGGTTCTTGTCCTGGTAACCGGTATAGGTTTCATCTTGTGGAGTGACACTTAAATCCAAGCAGAATGTGGTTGGTTACTCCCACGATGGCGTTGCCACTATCGCACCAGTGGACGGGACGTATCTGTGTATCTCGCCAGGACAGTCATTATTGTAGTTTGCAGGGCTCACAGTTAGGTCCGATTGAGGATTGCTTTTTCACTCTGGTAGCATGCATAGCATCTTTTAGCAGCTGAAAACTAGAAGAGAGATGAAGCCTCCAGGTCAGTACCAGCTTGATTTCTTCATGTTTTATGACTCAAATATGTGGTGTCTTCAGTAGTAGGGTCTTCTCATCAAGGTTTGGAGGGTCACCAAAAGCAGTGACAATACCTGTAATGTTTGGGGGGTGTCTTTGGGTCTAACAACTCCAAAAGAGGTAACCTGTTCCTAGCCATGGACTTTTAATTCATTCATCTGTGGTATCTAGTGATATTGTTACAGGAAACTCCATTTTATTTTACACACACTATATATTTCTATTTGTCATTTGTCTGTCTATCTACCTATCTATCTAGAGAGATATTGAGGCATCTATGGTAGTAGGTTTCCACATGCTTTTTTTCAAAAGGCCTTTAGTGTTATTTATCCCTCTCTTCCAGGAGTTACTATTTTTAACTTTACAATATGAAGACATTGCAGTCATTCCCAGAAGTATAACAGCTCTAAAGTTCCATGGATTCATAACCTAGATTTATCACTTGTCAATGAGTGAACTGTCCTGCTCCCAGTCCTCACCTCAAAGTATGGATTTCTTTGGAATTGGCTCTTTTCTGGAGCCCTGTGCCAGAGCCTGTCTGTGAGTTCAGCTACTCCCACACCCCCCACTCAAGTCCGGGTTCTGGTTTGTCTCTTCAGAGTCACTTTGAACAAGGATGTTCTAGAATGCTCTCCCCTGAGCACAACACTCACCATCTTGGTCAGAACAGTTCAGACTACTTGTAACAGAGCTCATTTGACTCAGTTTATGGGGCTATGTTTCTAAGTTTGCTTCCCCCACCCCCAAACACTACGTTGTCCTGGTTACTGCTTTGTGAGTTGTGACCTCTGGCGGGGTTTGGTGTGTTCCTTAGTGTCATATTAACTTTCCTGTCTTTCTGTATGAATTTTAGACTTTAAATATCTGTAGGGTTTTGATGGAGATGTCTTTGTATCTACAGCCAAGGTTGGGGAGAGCTGACACCTTAAACATGTTGACTTTTCCTGCTTATTTTATGGAATATGTCTTCATTCACTTTGATCTTTCATTTCCTTCCACAAAGTCTTGTAGTTTTCCTCATAGCCGCCTCGTAATTAAAAAATTATATTAGTATTACTTTGTTTGGATGTTATTCTAAACGTTGTGCTGTTTTCATAGCAAAGTCCAGTGGTTCAGTGCTAGTGTATAGGGAAGTAATATTTTATTATGAACTTTGTGTCTACTGGTTAAAATAACTTGCTTTAGGAGTTTGTTGTTGTTGTTGTTGATTTTGTGGGATTTTTCTCCACAAACAATCATGCCATCTAGAGAACAAGTCAGAGTTCTTTTTTCACTGACTACTTAGAAAAATTCTCTGCAAAGTTCACATGTTACATTTGGTCGACACGTCTTTTAAGTACTTTTTTTATTCCACAAGAGCTTGCCCCCCCCAATATTTTAATACTTTTATTTGTCGAGGGCATCTTATTTAACAAGAACTATAAATGTCAATTCATCATTCAGAGCTGGTTCTGACTGTCTTTTTCGTCTGTCTCCCCAAATGTCACGATCACACCTAAATGATATTTACAGTTTTCTAACATTATCTCATGCCCCGTTTATATTTAACTCTCCCTTGTTGTCTCCTTTTTCACTCATGTGTGGAGGCCAGGATCCAGTCCAGGTCACATACCTCATGCAAGGAATGATTTTCCCCTATCTTTAACTGGGAGAAGATTGCCCTCTACTTCTTCCGTTACTCAGCCAGTATAAGCCAGGATCCAGTCCAGGTCACATACCTCATGCAAGGAATGATTTTTTTCTGTCTTTAATTGGGAGAAGATTGCCCTCTACTTCTTCTGTTACTCAGCCAGAGATGGGGTTTGAACTCGTGACTGGCTCAGATCTGTGGGTTTTCTTTACTGGTTAAGAATGGGCTGCAGAGATGCTCTCTATCAGCCTGCCCACCTCACCTCTACCTTGTCCCCACCTCCTACTGAACTGGGAGACTGGGATATGAAGGGCCTTCTTCCCAAGTGCCTTACGCTTTTCTTCTTGTTCCTCAGATCGGACTCTGCAAGTAGACCCTTCTCTAGGGAGAGCGTTCTGGAGAGTGGGAGATGGCCCCAGGGCTCCTGACAACCAGAGACAAGGTAAGCCCTCCATTTCTCATGGCCCTTTCCTGTCTGCAGTCTTCCTGTGGGTGTTAGGCAGTGCCTACCCCCATCTGGGAGGTCTAACCTGTCCTACCTGGAGCGTTCTATAAAATTCCTTTGCGTCATTCATGTCAAAAGCATTCACCAAGTAGTTAATTGTGATCATCACATGGCTAACATAACAACAGAGGTTGTCTAGGCTTAGGAACCCAATGATTCCCAAGGCCTAAAGGATGTAAATGAAGGCTGTGTGTGCGTAAGACATGGAAGCCAGAAAGAAGTCAACCTTGGGTGTTATTCTTCAGGAGTCATCCGTTTTGTTCTTTTGGGATGGTGACTCACACTGGAACCTGGGCTTACTGATTAGGCGAGGCTAGCTGGCTAGTGAGCTCCAGGGATCTCATCTCCACTTCCCAGCACTGGGATTTCAGTACCTGGCTTTCAGCTGGGTGCTGGGGATCAGGCTCAGGAGCGTATGGTTTCAAGGCAAGCCCTTTATCAACAGCTGCCTTCCCAGCCTTCAGGATGGCTTTCAAAGGATTTTGCAAACTGGAGAGTGGAGAAGACATTCTTACAGGAATGTCTCAGGGAGCCTAGCCCTTCCCCGACCTAGTGACTGCAGGCCATCCTTTACTGTGCTGGGAGCTTACACTAGCCAGTAGCCTTTGAATACATGGTTTCCCTGTGTAGAGGTGAAGAGTCCATACGGGCTGTCTGTATGTGGCACATGGATAGCTTTGCTTGTGTGGCCACCATGCTTTGTGTCTGAGCTTGTTTTATATACACGCTCCTTGACTTATGGTGGGATGATGTCTTGAAAAGTCCATTGTAACTTGACTATATGTAAGTAGAAAGTGGATTTAATTCACTTGATCTACCAGGCATAAGAGCTTAGCCTCACAGGGTACCATAGAGTCCCAGTTACTTACCCTTGTGATCACGTGGCTCACTAGGAGCTGCACTTTATTACTACTGACTAGCACTGTACAAATGTAATGCCATATATTGTGTGCTCAGGAAGAAATCAAAATTCAGAGAATAGTTTCTGCTGAATGAATGTATGTAACTTTTATACTACTGTAAAATTAAGAGTATAGGTTGGACCATTTTAAGTAGAGGAACCATCCATACTTAAAAAATTGGAAGGTGATGCTTAAAAGCCTGGATTGGGCTGGGGTCATGGGTCAGCTGATAAAATTCTTGTCTTATAAGTGTGAGGATCTGAGTTTGATTCCTCAGAACCCATATTTAAAAAAAAAAATAAGAGTCAGGGAATGCTGGAGAGATGGCTCAGAAGTTGAGAGCCTTAGCTGCGACTAGGTATTGTGGTGTTTGCCTTTAATTCCAGTACTCAGGAGGCAGAGGCCAGTGAGTCTCTGAGTTCAAGGCTAGTCTGGTCTAGAGACTGAGGACCAGGGCAGCTGTAACTCCAGCCCTTGGGAGTCCGACACACTCTCCTGGCCTCCCTGGGGCAGCTGCATCCATGCTCACATATATACATAGTAGACAGACATGCGTACAAAAGGTTAGGGGATGGCAAGATGGTTCAGTGGGTAAAGATACCTGCTGCAAGTGACCTGAGTTTGAGCCCTGTCATTCACATGGTAGAAGGAGAGAACCAAGTCCTGAAAGTTGCCCTCTGACCTCTCCACATGTGCTGTGGTATGGATGTACACACACACACACACACACACACACACACACACAAATAAATAAATGTTAAAAAAAAAATCAAGTGTGGTGGTGCATGCTTGTAATCCCAGTGCCGAGGAGGCAGAGATGGCTGGATCTCTGGGGCTCACGGCCCAGGCCGCCTAGCTTATTTAATGAGTCTTGGGCCAATGACAGACCTTGTCTCAAGAAACAAGGTGGACAGGACTTGAGAAATGACAGCTGAGGTTTTTCTCTGGCTGCCATATGCATGCACATGCACCCCCATACATATGAAGTACGTGAATACACACACACACACACAAGGTCTGAATCACCTGCTTCTTTAACAACAAATCATTCTGTACTGATTAGACAACCTAACAGCTTGATGTAACTCAGGATAGTTAATATTTATTAGCCAGCTGAACAAATAGCTGCTAAGGAGCACTTTTGTGTTTAATATATTAGCTGCACAAATATTTATTGCCATTTTTGCTAATTGAGTTTTGCTTTATGCTATAAATATATCAAGCATTAAATGTTTTTGAGAGAAGATCTGGATATTATCATTTTTTGAGGGTTTGCTTGTTTTTTTTTTTTTGTTGTTGTTTTGTTTTTTGAGACAGGATTTCTCCGTGTAGTTTTCTGCCTTTCCTGGAACTCGCTTTGTAGCCCAGGCTGGCCTTGAACTCACAGAGATCCGCCTGTCTCTGCCTCCCGAGTGCTGGGATTAAAGGCGTGTGCCACCACCGCCTGGCGATCTTATCATTTTTCTGGGGTCAGATGGCAAATATTTGATTTGCATATTCCTAGATAAGTTGAAAATTATTGGTTTTGATATTATCAGAAAGAAACCAAGAGCTATGTGCCCCCTCATTTGTCAAATCTTCTTTTCGACAGGCTCTCAGTATGCAACCCTGCTGGCCTGGAACTCACTTGTAGACCCGACTATTTTTAAATTCACAGAGATGTACCTGCCTCTGCCTCCCAAGCCTCCTAAGTGCTGGGACCAAAGTGTATGCAACCACACATGGCCCCTAGAGAAGTGTTCTTGATCAACAGTGGGTTTTGAAACCACAATTGTATTTTCAGTTACTCTATTTTGGTATCAGATCTGAATTGCATAGGAAAATCTGACCTGTATATATATAACATGATACTTGAAGAATTTTGCTTGAAAGTTGAATTATAACATTAAAGGGCTAGTAGGTATAGGATACTAGAAATCAATTACTAGCCTTTCATTGACTCTTAAGGTTTTTTTTTTTTTAAGTCTGCTGCAAATTATAGTATGTTTTACAAACAACAATAACCATAGTTCAGGCTCCATTACTACAAAGTTCCCCATTTGATTAGAAGACTCATCGTTAGAATTTTAAATTTAAAAAATGAGGGCTAGAGAGATGACTTTGTGGTTAAGAGATGTGTTGGTCTTGCAGAAGACCTGGCATGATGATTTGCAACCATTAGTAACTTCCTCTTCTGAACTTTGCACCAGGCTTGTACGTGGTGCACAGATATACACATAGGCAAGGCACCCATACACATGAAAGTAAAATAAATATATCCTTAAAAATGTATTTGGATATGATTGATATACTGTGACGTTCACCATCCATAAGAAATATGCAATTCAGTGGATTTTAGTATATTTTCAACTAATATGTATCAGATTGTACAGCCTTCACTGCCAAAATGTTTTCATTACTTCCAAAAGAAATCCTTTGTGCTCAGGAGTTATTCTATGCTATACTCTCTTCTCCCAGCTCCTGTTAACTACTATCATGGTTTGAATAGGAGTGGCCCCCATAGGCTCATGGATTTGAATGTTTGATTATTAGGGAGTATTACTTGACAGGCATTAGGATGTGTGGCATTTTTTTGGGGTAGGTGTGGCTTGTTGGAGGAAGTGTGTCACTGGGGGTGGGCTTTGAGGTTTCAAGTGCTCAAGCCAGGCCTAGTGTCTCTCTGTCTTCCTGCTGCCTGCTGATCCAGATGTATTGACTCTCAGCTAACTCTCCAGCACCGTGTCTGCCTGCATGCCACTATGTTTCCCTTCATGATGATAATGGACTAACCTCTGAAACTGTAAGCCAGCCCCAATTAAATGTTTTCCTTTGTAAGAGTTGCCATGGTCAGAGGTCTCTTCACAGCAATAGAACACTGACTAAGACAACTACTAATGTGCTTTGTGTTATATGGATTTACTTGTGGATATTTCATATACATAAAATAATTCAGTTAAAAAGAATGTGTAATAAAAGTGTCATAGGAGGGAAATCAGGTTTCTGGTCTTCCCACCAAGCAACCAATGAGCTGACAGACTATGAGCAGTCAGAACCAACTTTTGTAGAATGATAGTCTAGTCAAAACTGGAAGACACTGTTGAAGGAAAAAGCTGATGCTTAGTGGCAAGAGAGTGCTGTGATATTTTCAGCTGCCTACTATTGGCCACCAGCCGCTCTCTAAATAATCACACAGAGACTTCTTATTAATTATAAATGCTTGGCTGATAGCTTAGGCTCACTTTTAGCTAGCTCTTATAACTTAAATTAACCCATTTTTATTAATCTATATGCTGCCCCAAGTCTCATTTACCTCATGTGGGTACTTCCCATCCTGTTTGCTCTGAGTCTCATGGCATCTTCTCCAACTCCACTCTTCTTCCCAGCATTCTCTCTGCCCCGAAAATCCTGCCTAGCCATTGGCCAGTCAGCTCTTTATTAACCAATGAGAGCAACACATATTTAAAGTGAACAACAGGATTGTTCCACAGAAGCCTACCTACCCTTAAGTTGTCTGCTTGCTAAGTGACCATGAGAAAACTCAGCACACAGAGCTAAGGGAACCACAGACATAGAGCCCAAAGAATTCAAGTCAAAAATGTTTTAGCAAATATTGAATTCAGTAAAGAAAAATTATAAAAGGAAAGAATACAGAAATTCTAGAGCAGTAAAATATAGTAACTCATGTGAAAATTACTTCAGAGGAGTTCAGCAGCCTATTAGGTAGATGTACTAAAGACTCTGGAGACAGTTCAGCTGAGTATCCATTCTAAAGAGCAAAGAAAGTAAGACAAAATAAATAAATAAAAAAACAGAGCCGTGGGGCACCACCAGGTATACTGATGCACACAGTGGAAACTGAAGAAAAGATACATGGAAGAGGCAAAGAAACGATTTCTAGAAAGTCTGTGAAAGAAGATCTGTACATCTAAGAAGCCCAACGACTCCAAACAAGATAAACATTAAAAAGAAAATCCACACCATGATTTTAATATCCAGACTGTTACAACCCAAAGACAGAACTGTGGAAGCAGTTAAGTGAGAAGTGATTCATTTCCCACAAGAGATCAGTGTGATTAAGCTGATTTCTTATCTGAAGCCATTACTACTCTGTGAGCCTACCAAGTTGGTAAGGAAGGAATAAAATTATCTCTTCACTTGACACCTGATCCAATACTTTAAAAAAGTGGAATACTTCAGTAATCTAAATATTTACCTCAAGATCCACATTTTGAAAGGAGATAGGGTCTTTGGGAGGCAATTAAGTCATGGGCAGAACATGTATAAAGGAGTAAGATTATAATGGGCCTAAAGGGAACTAATTTGGGCCTTCGTTAATGGTTTGTCTTGTCTTCCTCTGAGGACAGTGTTTGTCCCCTGTGGAGGATATAAAACACCACCTTAGAAACAGACCAAGCCCTCCACAGCACTTCCAGTTGCTTTCTAGCACCATGAGAAAGAACATTTTCAGGCATTTTGTTAGAGTCTCATGAGTTGAATAACATTTCCACAGAAAAAAGATGGTTAGAGTTAGTGTAAGTGTTAGAGCTCTGAAGGGAAAGGTGTCCTGGCAGTCGGAAACCAAGGATTACCTACAGCTCTGAGGGGAAAGGTGTCCTGGCAGTTGAAAGCCAAGGAATACCTACAGCTCTGAGGGGAAAGGTGACCTGGCAGTTGAAAGCCAAGGAATACCTACAGCTCTGAGGGGAAGGTATCCTGGCGGTCAGAAGCCAAGGATTACCTACAGCTCTGAATACTTTCCCCAGCAAAGTATTACAGTCCTTGCTCCAGGAAATGTTTCTCTAATACGAGTATAATAACTCTGCTCCAACAAGAGAGGGTTTCCTCAGTGAGGTTGTCACAGTTCTGCTCCACTGTGCTCTGGAGAAATGTTACAGCTCTGCTCAGCTTCTCCGGAGTGTAACAATTCTGCTCCAGCAAGGGGAAAGTTTCCCCAGCCAAAGTGTTACGGTTCTACTCTGCTCCACTCCATTGAGAGCTGTGCTCTGCTCTGGTAAAAGTTGTTACAGTTCTGCCCTGCTAAGGGAGTTTTCCTGTAGAAATGTAGCAATTCTGCTCTACTCTGGCAAAACTTGTTACATCTCTGCTTTGTTCTGCTCAGCTCCAGGGAAAGAAAGTCGTTACCACAAACCTCACTCAAGAGATTTATTGGGGGCCTGACACACGCCTTTAATCCCAGCACTCAGGAGGCAGAGGCAGGCGGATCTCTGTGAGTTCGAGGCATATTTCACGTGGCATAGTATTTTCAAGGCTCATTCTAGAAAACACACATCAGAATTTCCTTTTTAATGTCTGTATGTACCACACTTCGGTCTCCATTCATCATCAGTTGATAGACAAGCTGGGGTTTTCTACCTTTCAGCCTCTGTGAACAATGCTGTTAGGAACATTGTTCTGCAGTATTCTCAGTTTGTGCTTTTGATTTTGGGGGCTATAGACACACAGATGGAATTGCTGGATAGCGTGGTAATTGTACTATCAAACTGTTTTCTATAGAAATGTCACCATTTTATGTCCTCGGCAGCATGTGCAGTGTTTCAGTTCCTCCATACACTTTCATGACTGTTTCCTTGATTTTTGATAATAGCTATCCTAATGTTTGCATGTTAATGGTGAAAAACTGAATTCATTCTTTCTTAAGACTGAGGACAAGCATAGAATGTTTATTTTCTCCACTCATTCAATGTAATACTAAAAGTTCTAGATAGAGAAAAAAAAAGGAAGGAAAAAGAGGTGAAAACATACAGATCGTTAACTAAGAACTAAAACTATTCTTACTCTCTTGGGACATGATGGTCCCTATAGAAAATCTCTGGGAACTTAGCAGAAAACTCCTTAGGTCTGGTTGCACACAAACAGCTGTATCATATACCAGCAGTGAGTTAGGTCTGGTTGCACACAAACAGCTGTATCATATACCAGCAGTGAATATACCTTCAAACTTCAGTGTCGCCAAGATCACACACACAACACATACTGAAATTCTGAAGTGTAATTAAAAACTTTTTAGGATCTTCTTTTGTTTGTTTTGTTTCTTGAGACAGGGTTTCTCTGTGTAACAGCCCTAGCTGTCCTGGAACTTGCTTTGTAGACCAAGTGGGCCTTGAACTAACAGAGATCTGCCTGTCTCTGCCTCCTGAGTGCTGAGATTAAAGGTGTAGACCAATGCAACTGGTTACCTTGTAGGATTATAATGCTGGAAATTACATTTTGTGAAAGAAATCATAACACACACACACAGAGTGGGGGGGGGGGCTGGAAGATTTGACGTAGTAAAGAGGTCAGTTCTCACCATGTGGATGCACATGGTGTGCTGGCTAGGTTTGTGTCAACCTGACGAAGCCCTAGTTGTCTGGGAGGAGGAACCCTAGATTGAGAAAGTTTCTCCATGGGAGGGCTGTGGGCGAGCCAGTGGAGCGTTTTCTTGATTGGTGATTGATGGTAAGGACCTAGCCCATTGTGGGTGGTGCTGCCCCTGAGCTGATGGGCCTGGGTTCTATAGTCTGAGTGAGCAATGTGGAGCAAGCCGGTAAGCAGCACCCCTCCACGGCCTCTGCATCCATTTGAGTTCCTGTCCTGGCTTCCTTCAGTGATGGACTACAATGGGGAAGTGTGAGCCCAATAAACTCTTTCCTACATACACATCTTGATTTTGAGGCATGGTGTTTCATTGCAGCAATAGAAACCCTAACTAAGATATATGGTAAACAGAAATTCTGGTAAAGTTACAACAGTTTTTGTTGTTGTTTGTAGGTATATACAAGATTACTCTAAAACTTGTGTGGGAAGGCACAGGGTGTTTAAAAATAGCTAAAGTAACTTTTTCAGTGAAGGTTAGTAACTGTGTGTACATATCTAATCCCAGTGCGAGGGAAGCTGAGGTAGGAGAGTTGGAAGTTGAGCTAGCATGGACAGCATAGCAAGGACCACTTCAAATGCAGTCAGATAACATAAAGTGGAAGGACTCGGTCTTCTTGATTGCAGGCCCTGCTATATAGCTGCAGTAATTAAAACTGTGGTGTTTTGAAGGTCTTGTATATGCCTAGATCAATAGGGCAAAATAGGAAACTCTGCATTTCTGGGTTCCATGTACAGGCCTGGTACCCACATGGAGGGAGTTGTCTCCAACATTCAAAAGCAAGGTTCAGGGTAAAAGGGCCTGTAAACTTCATGTGGTTGCACCAGGTCGCCGCATTGTTACCGTCTTGGTCCTGGATAGTGACTTAAACTGGTTTTAACTAGGCTGGTTCTTTCATGAGCAGGAATATGTTTTTGTTATAGGCATTAATGGCTTTCCATGATGTGGCTGTGGCCTTCAACCAGGTGGAATGGGAACTGTTGAGTCCTGCTCAGAGGATCCTGTACAGGGAAGTGATGCTGGAGAACTACAGCCACCTGGTGTCTCTGGGTAAGGCCATCCTGTGGTAGGTCTCAGAGTTTACCTCTGGGCATCTTAAACATCTATGGAGCAGCCAAGGTGTTCTGTTCTTTTGAATGTCTATATTTTGTAGTGAAGTTGTGTGTGTGTGTGTGTGTGTGTGTGTGTGTGTGTGTGTGTGTTTGCAATGACTGACAATGTATTTCTAATCCTCTTTCTAGGCTGCACCCTTCAAATATGGGAGGAACTTTATTTATCCAAGACAGGGCATGATCACCCCGCTTCTGACCCAGAATCCCCTGCCCACGTTCATTCTTTCTCAGCATTCTGATATTCTTTCCTATCTCTGAACTTCCCTTCTGGGTGTGTGGCATTTCTTACATTGCCCTGGAGTTAAGCCACTAGCCTAAGGTCTTTTTGGTTTTGTTTCTGGCGACCAGGAATTGCATTTTCCAAACCCAAACTCATCACACAGCTGGAACAAGGAGCAGAGCCCTGGAGAGATGGCAGTGAATGCCTTCTGGACCTTTGTCTAGGTAAGTGGGAGACTGGGCAGGTGATGATGACGCTGGGCACTGAGGAGCTCAGCAGGCCGGAAGGCTACTCTGGCGTGCTAGGGGGAGCTCTCCTCCCAGGGCTCCAGGGAAGGCTGTGCAGCATCCCCTCCCTCCCTCCCTCCCTTCCTGCCTCTCTCCCTCCCTGCCTCCCTCCCTGCCATGCTTCCCAGGAGAGGGCTTCTCTGGAGGGCACCTGATTTCTCTGCTTGGTGCCAGCAGCACCTTTAGGTTTCTTCTTGTCCTCTTCCCAGACTCACTTTTGATCTTCCAAACAGTACCCGCCCTTCCAGACTAACTAGGCTGCCCCTGCTGAGTGCTCTTCAGTTTCTGTTCTTGACTCAGCAACTGCTGTACACCACACCCATCCTGTAGATTCCCATAACTTTGTTTTCTTTGTGATGCCTTAATCAAGATCACAACAAAATGTGAAGAACTGTAGCAATCTGGCAGCCCTGTGGGCTAGGAGCCCACTGTCCACCAGGGGGCAGGCTCGTTCCTTCTCATACTGGCCTGCTTCTCCACCTCCTCCGTTCACATTCTGTGGCTGCCTTTGCCTTTTTATCCGACAGTGGGTCCTTCAGATACCACGTAGTTTGCATGTTTGTAAATTTCTTCACTCATTGTGTGCACCCCCCAGTTCCTGGCAATTAAACAGTGTCACTCTGTACTATTTTATGACACTGTGGAAGTATGCAGGAATCATAGTCAGACTGAAGTAGTTGGTTCATACACATTTGTAGCCTTGGATGGATTAGATATACCAAACTGTGTCGAAGCAGGTAAGAGAATGCACTCCAGTGGTAGTGTGAGAATTCTTTGGACACATCCTTACCAACATTTGGTATTGTCTGACCTCATTCCCCCATCTTTTTGGATGCCCATGGGGTAGGTGGCTAATATGAGCATCTTCTCATGTGATCTGTGCCCCCTTCTGGGAGAGAGTTGACTGCTTTATACATTTGCCCACTTTTCAGTTAAGTTTTTTTTTTTTTTTCTCTTTTGTTATTGATTACAACTGTAGAATTTCCCTAAAACATTTAGGCCTTTAATCCAACCCAATGAATATAATTATTCATATAATTTTATATGACTATTAGAATGTATAGGTAAATTTCTGTCTGGCTTATCCTTTTTCATTCATTTATTTTTACTTTACTGACATTAAAAATTTTTTTTGAGACAGGCTCTCACTGTATAGCCCTGGCTGGCCTAGAACTCCCTATGTAGACCAGGCTAACTTTACACTCACAGAGCTCTGTCTGCCTCTGTCTCCTGAGTTCTGAGATTAAAGGTGTACACTACCATGCTCTTATTTTTATTTTTTCCTTCTAAATAAGCCATATGGATGTTATGCTTTATATCAAATTTTGACTTTGTAAAAGAATTTTATCATCGGAGGCATATTAACATATAATAAAATGTTACTAAGATATGAGTATTAAGAAATAAGGCATGTTTTAAAGGTATAATAAACTGTATTGAAAGTGAAAATCAATACGTTTTGCTACACCTGACATAGTGAGCATGTCCCTCATTCCCAAACTTTCCATGTGCCTTACCACACTTCTGCTTTCCAGCCCTCCTTGTCCTCCTGTTTCTTTCTTTTAAAAAAGCAGAGTATTTTATTAATTCTTGGAGAATTTCATGCACACAGACAATGTATTTTGATTATATTCGCCCCCATTCCTCTCCTCTCACTCCTTCCAGACCTCCCCAGCACACTCCCAACTTCATGTCCTCCCTTTTCTTCCCTTTTAAATATAACCCAACAAGTCCTGTTTGCGTGGCCCATCTAGTCATGGGTATGAGGCCATCCATAGAGTACGGCAGACCTACCAGGACTGCACCCTTAAAGGAGACTGACTCTCCCTTCCTCAGAAGCCATCAGCTGCCAGTAATATCTCCTCCTTTCTAATCTGTTTCCCTGATTATAGAGTTGTTTGATTCTTCCAGAATTTATGTTCATTGATTCATACAGGATATAACTGTTTTCTACACTTAGTGTAATTACTTGCAAATTTATCCATGTGGTGCATTACATCAATAATTCATTTTTATTAGTGAGTAGAGTTACTTTATATTGATCATAACTTACTTAACTACTGACTTGTATCTTAGTGTTGAGCATAATAGAGTATGTATTTCTTAAAATGACATCTAAATAGGGCCCAGAATCTAAGCCAATTCAAGATAGAATAAAAAATATCACTCATCATACCAAGAGCCAGGGAACTTGAAGATGACAGTGACATTTAGCTGATGAAGCGGGGATCAGAGGTTAGACTTCAGGGCCTGGTGGATGCAGGACTGTGAGCTTAGCACTTAGCTGAGGTAGGAGAACGGCAAGTTCAAGGGAAGCCTGGGTTATAGAGTGAGTCTTAGGCCAACCTGAACAACTGTGAGACCTTCAAAATAAGATATAAAAAGAGGGCTGGGGGCACAGTTCATGAGTAGAGCACTTGCCTAGCATGCACAAGGTCTTAGGTTCAATCCCTAGTACTGAATAAAAAAGCATGCCGAGGATTTTCAACCTATTACAGTGTACTTGAAACAAAAGTATAAAAATACCAGCAAAGAAATAGTTTATGTAAAAAATAAATTTGCAGTTGTGTTACTGAAATATACAACAGAAAATATGAACTCACTGGATGGGCTTAGCTATAGTGTTGGAATGATGAATAGAATCAGTGAACTTGTTTATGTCTTAAGACAGAGTCTCACTCTGTAGCCCAGGCTGGCCTTGATCTCATAGGGATCCACTTGCCTTTGCCTCCTGAGTGGTGGGGTTAAATATGTGCACCGCTACATCCAAGTGGAATTGGTGGACTTGATTCCAGAACAATAAAATATCATAAATCTGAACAAAGAAAGAAAATAGACTGAAAAAAGAATGATTTCAGTGACTTCTGGGATAAAAACCAAGAAAACAGCACTTACGTCATCAGAATTCAAAAAAGATACTGAAAAATATTTGAGAAAATGATGGTTGAAAACGTATCAAATTTTGTAATAGATATAAACATATAGATACAAGAAGCCGTAGAAACATTAAATAAACTTATATGCATAAATACTGAGACACATAATAATTGCAGTTCTGGAAACTAAAAACGGAAAAAATCTGGAAGGTAGCCAGTGAGAAAAAATGCCTTCCCTATAGAGGATTTTTCATGTGAACTAATTAGGTCAATGAGGACATGGCAAAAATTTTCTTGAAGTGCTGAAAGGATTGTAAATTCTATACCTAGCAAAACTATCCTTGAGGAATGAAAGGAAAATGATACATTGATACTATAGAAATAAAGAATTTGTGACACATACTATGTTAAACTATAGGTAAGGAAATTCTTCAAAGAGAAGAAAATGTAAAAGAAGTAATTCTGCTCTCATCCACAAGACCAAAAAGCAAACCCCCAAATAACAACAACAAAAAGACCATTAAAAATAAGAGAAGTCCTGGAGCAGGAGCATTGGAAAGGACAAAAAAATAATAAAGAGAACAAAAATGGCACCACAGTAGAGTGTCATTTACTTCTAAAATTGTTTTGGTCATATTGATGATTAAATCATAAGTTTACCTTTAAAAAATAAAAAAGGTATGATAAGAGTGTGGAAGATAAAGAGACCTAAGTGAGGGTAACGTTTTCTATACTTCAAGTGGTAAATGTCAACAGGTATACTGTGGTTCTTCCCCTCATGTGGGCTTTTCTTTGTGTCTTGTGTGTTAGGATTAGGCTATTTCTGTCTACTACTAACAGAAGAAAGAGTGGGGGTGATAAACACCAAGTAAATTGCAAACTAGGAAGACAAATACCAGTAACGCCCAAGGCTCACAAATAATCCCCTTGGACTTGTACTGCTCCCAGGCTCACAGGGGCAATGGCCAGGTCCCCCACCAACTTGAGGCAGGGCTTCCATTCCTAGGATTCTGCCAAGCCGCATCCCATGCCATCAGCCAGGAGTAGACTGCCTTCCTGGAACCACTGCTGTACCCTCTAAAACCAAGCATGGAGGTCCGATGACCCCCTCAGTTTGTGGGCTTCACGTCTGTGGTAGAAGTGACTTTGATTTGATCTGGGGGGTCATTCTCCCATTTTTGAAGCACAGTGCATGTTTACATCAAAATGGCTCTGCTAGAAAAATTAAATACTAAAGAACCAAGTTAGTAAATGAGTGGACCAGACAGTTCTCAGAAGGAGAAATACAGGTGGACAATGCACGTGTGAAGCAGTGTTCAGTCGCTAGCCATCAGGGAGCTGAGAATTAAAGGTGCTTGAGATTCCATCTCACCCCCATCAGAATGGTTATCATCAGTAAAAACAACAACAAAACCCAGCAAATGCAAGTGAGGATGTGGGGCAGAGGAACTTCTGCATGCTGCCAGTGTGGATCTAAACAAAAGCAACATCTATGGAAATCAGTATGACATGTCCTCAAGAAACTAAAAATTGAACTATTATGTGACTCAGCTCCATCACTCCTGTATTTACTGAAAGGATTTGCAGGTACATGAGTGCAACTGGGAATCATTATGTTCAACAAAATAAGCCAGAGTTAAAAGACAAATAGTGTATGTCTTCTCGTATATGGAACCCGGATATAAAATTCTCTCTCTCTCTCTCTCTCTCTCTCTCTCTGTCACAAAGCTTAACAGGGTATCAATCATAAAGGTGGGGAGGACACTTAAGAGAAGTAGGAAATAGAGAAGGTAACGGAACACATGTAATACGAAAGCAGAAGTTGGACGAAAGAACCAGCTAGATAGAGGTGGTAGAGGGAAGATAGTGGAGGAGGAAATGAGAGGATGTAGTGACATATATGTATGAAGGTGCTGTGATGGAAACCCCTCACCTAAAAAATCCGGAATACTAAAAATGTGAGTTCTTCTATCCAGAGCTGTGGAATCCAAGGAGTATGCCAGCCTTCCTTTACCGTGTCCTGTTTTTCTGTTCTCTTTTGGCCCCAGCTGCAGTGTTTCTGGTGCTATAATCCCATGTCTGTTGCAGGCTTCTGCAATTACTGTGGTTATATGGTGCATAAAAGGCTGTTGAGCGACATTCTTAGTGTTCTCTTTAGGACAAGCTTTCTCATCTTCCAAGTATGCATAAGCTGAGAACTTCCTTTATTTTTTCTTAACAATTCAATTAATTTCTTCTTACATGTTCCATTAAGTGGTAAGGATAATCCAAGCTGCAACTTTAATACTTTGCTTAGAAATCTTCTCAGCTAAATATTTCACTGTGTGTAAGTGCTACTCTTCCACAGAAACTGGAGTATAGTTCAGAAACTTGTTTTCCATATTTCCTACCATCACTCCCTCTAGTGGCAATCTAGGCCCCTTCAGTGTGTACATCACAACTTCCCTAGCCTCTGTCACTCAGTTCTAAAGCAACTGCTATGTTTTTCCACGTGACAGAAACATGTACTTGTTGGTACCAAAAATCTCTTTTTCTTCAGAAAGACAGCACCTGTATCGGTGGGATGGAGGTGTTCCTAACTGTAGGGAATCGGCTCACACAGTTATGGAGGCTGACAATCCTTATGATTTGTAGTCAGCAAGCTGGATTTCCACAGGAGTGATGCAGTTCCAGCTCAAAGGCATGTGCGCCAAGGCTTTTGCTCGAGTTGGGAAGTTGAGAAATGATTTCTAAGTAGGAAGGCACTCAGGAGAGGAATTCCCTTATTGGGAGAAGATCAGTCTTTAGTTGTGTTCAGGCCTGTGCTTGCTGGGATGAGAGTCACTCATGTTCAAGAAGGCAAGCTCAGTTGCTTTCAGCTAAAATTTGCCACCGTACTACATTGCTAATGAGGGAAGGTGCTGTGCTTCACTGGGAGCTGTGCTTAGATCAGTCACCACATTAACACAAGGCACACGACAGTTCCTGCCCCTGCTGCTGAGGACACAAAAGGACGTGTAGTAAGCATGACTAGTATTTATGACCAAGTGGGGATTTTGGTAAGACAGGGCAGGGGGTACCTTTTCCTCCTTTCAGATCACAGGTAAGTAGTCAGCAGTGTTTGCCCAAATTTCAGCTGTTAAAAACTCGAGAATTTGGCCGGGCGGTGGTGGCGCACGCCTTTAATCCCAGCACTCGGGAGGCAGAGCCAGGTGGATCTCTGTGAGTTCGAGGCCAGCCTGGGCTACCAAGTGAGTTCCAGGAAAGGCGCAAAGCTACACAGAGAAACCCTGTCTCGAAAAAAAAAAAAAAAAAAAAAAACTCGAGAATTAAAGAAACTCTGTGTGTGTGTGTGTGTGTGTGTGTGTGTGTGTGTGTGTGTGTGTGATTTGATGCCAAATATTGAACCCAGGGCCTTGTGGATGCCAAACAAGTTCTCTACTACTGAGCTATAAATATCTGGTAGCTAGAAATGCAAGCAATAGCCAAGAGTTATGTTAATATGGGCAAGCTAGCTTACCAAAATAAATGAGAGTCTAGTGAGCTGAATTAGAACACACTTCCTGATAAGAAACTGACCACAGTAGGACCTTTGGTGGCGAGGTCTAGGGGCCAGGCTGAAAGTTAACTTTTACAGTTTGGAAGGCCGGGAGGAACAGCATTAGTAACTAAAGAAGAGCCTGTTCAACCAGCAGAGACCCCCAGAGAGTAGCTCACTGAATAGTTTTCTTAGGAGAAAGAACAGTGGGACTTAGGTGCTCGGAAGGGGCTTCATGGTAGTTATTCTCCCTCCCCAAGTCTTCATTGGCCATCTATTTATTTATTTCTAATAAAAGTATTTATTTATTTATTTATTTATTTATTTATTTTACATCCCGGCCACAGTTTTCCCTTCCCCCTCTCCCCCCAGTCTCCCCCCCTTAATTCCCACCCCCAATCCACTCCTCTTCCATTTCTGTTTAGGAAAGGGCAGGTCTCCCATGAGTATCAACAAAACATGACATATCAAGTTGCAGTAAGACTAAGCACCTCCACATGTATTAAGGCTGGGCAAGGTGACCCCACATGAGGACTAGGGTCCAAAAAGCCAGTAAAAGAGTCAGAGACAGCCCCTGTTCCCACTGTTAGGAGTCCCACAAGAGGACCAAGCTACACAACTATAACATATATGCAGAATGCTTAGGTCAGTCCCATGCAGGCTCCCTGGCTGTTGGTTCAGTCTCTGTGAGCTCCTTTGAGCCCAGGTGAGTTGATTCTGTGGGTTTTCTTGTGGTGTCCTGGACCCTCTGGTTGCCAAACTCTGATTTTAGGTCAGGTCAAACAAATCACTGATGGGGATGAGGGCTCAGGAAACATCTCTGGTAAAAGGTTCCACTGTATGTATTTTAGACTCTGGATGTGTTCCTTGTGATGACTCCTTTTTGATATTGGACTGTGAAAGGAGATGTAAGTGGCACATTAATAATTGACTATGGTCCAACAACAATCTTAAACAGTTAGCAGACCTAGTGCCGATGATTCATGAATATGTCTCATCTGTGTTGGTCATAAAGAATCAGGTAGGTCTAGAAAGGCTGGACATTCTGCGTCCTCAGTCAGAGCTCATTGGATTTTATAATCAGCTCCAAGTAGACAAGAACCAATTATAGTGGGACAGGTATACTGACTTATCTCCTAGGCAAGTACTGTTATTAGAGGGGAACATTTCTCTCTTATGACTTGAAAATCCAAGGAAGTCTCGGATTAATTGGGTTACTTAGAGTCAGATTCCTTTTAGGGGTCGCAGGTCTAGGCCATGGCGCCTCACTTCACTGCTGAATCCCTGCTCGCTGATAAGAGAGACCCAGCTTGTTTTCCTCGTTTGCTTATGGGTGAGGGAGCATTCAGTTTAATATCACACATGGTTCTCTAAGATGGTTTTATACTGCCTCTCCCATTTGGGGAAACCTTTAAGGAGATGACTTCAAACTAGTCACTTCCTCATAGAACAAAGAAAATCAATGAAGAAATAACTCATTGAGTAAAAGCAAGTATTTGTGGATGTTCATGCCACCATGAGTAACTAATTGTAGTAGTTTACATGCTGACATTGCCCATGAAGCTTTTCAGTGTTTTGGTTTCCTGACGTTCAGAGCTGTGTGAAGACTATTTGCAGTAGAGTACGGGAGATAGGCCTGTAAAGGGAGTGTGTGAACACCTCGGGAATTACTGTTGCGGAAATGTTACTGTCCATGGGCATCTCTGACTCTAACCACTGCTTTCTCTTTAGCAGAACCCAGGACAGAATTAGAGCCCTGTCTCTCCTGCCCGATATCCTTTGCTAGTCCAGAAGTCCTCAGAGTGTGTGTGCTGAGTGGACACCCCTCTCAGACTTTCCCAAGCCCACGAGTAGGCAGCAACCTCCAGCCAGAAGCTCCAGACTATTCTAGCAGTAAAGAAGATGAAGAGGGAGACAGCAGTGATGCTCTGTTGCAGAGAGCAAGTCCGTCGAGGATCCTGAAGACGTTCTTTAGCCCGTGTCAAGGTCAGGCAGTGTACTGGGTAGAAGGCAACAGGGAACAAACAGACCTTGACCTGGCCCCAGCAGGGATCCCTGAGAAGGCAGGCGCAATGTCGACGGGATCCGACGAGTCAGAATCTGGAGCAGTCATACATGGGGCATTTCCATTAGGGCTTAACGCTGCCGCTGCCGCAAGCCTGTTCAACTCTCAGAAGCATCATGGATATCCTGATTGCGGAAGAGACTTTTGCCAGAGGTCAGACCTCGTGAAGCTCCAGAGGATGCACGGAGGGGAGAAGCCTTACTCCTGTTCTGAGTGTGGGCACCAGTTTACTCAGAAGGCTTCTCTCACTGTCCATCAGAGGAAACACTCCGGAGAGAAGCCGCATGTGTGTGGGGAGTGTGGGCGAGGCTTCATGTATGTATCCTCTCTCAACAACCACAAGAAGATTATTCACTCGGGAGAGAGACCCCTGGTATGCCCGGAGTGTGGGCGATGCTTCCGCCAGAAGGTAGACCTCCTTCTTCACCAGAGGACTCACCTGGACAAGAAGCCCTTCGTGTGTCCTGAGTGTGGGAGAGGCTTCTGCCGGAAGGCCTCGCTGCTGCAGCACCGGTGGAGCTCACACTCGGGCGACAACCCCTTCCTGTGCTCGGTGTGTGGGCGTGGCTTCAGGCTGCTCTCCAGGCTCCTCACTCATCAGGTCACACACTCGGGGGAGAAGCCCTATGTTTGTGCTGAGTGCGGGCAACGCTTCGGCCAAAAGGGCACGCTCATCCGACACCAGAAGACACACACCGGGGAGAAACCTCACGTGTGTCGCCAGTGTGGCTGGAGTTTCACCCAGAAGGTCAACCTCATTAGGCACCAGAGGATTCACACAGAGGAAAAACCTTACCTGTGCCCCGAGTGCGGACGAGCCTTTGAGTTCAAGTCACTCCTCACCAGGCACCAGAAGACACACATGGGGGAGAAGCCCTACGTGTGCCCCCAGTGCGGCAAGGGTTTCAGCCAGAAGTTCAACCTCATTGGGCACCAGAGGATTCATACAGGGGAGCTACCTTTTCTGTGCCCTGAGTGTGGCCGTGGATTTGTAAAGCAGGCCACGCTGATCAGACACCAGAGGACCCACGCACGGTGGGAGAAGCCTTACCAGTGTCCCGAGTGTGGACGAGCCTTTGAGTTCAGGTCTCTCCTCACCAGACACCAGAAGATACACACAGGGGAGAAGCCTTATGTGTGTCCTCAGTGTGGCAGGGGTTTCAGCCAGAAGTTCAACCTCATTGGGCACCAGAAGACACACACAGGGGAGAAGCCCTATGTGTGTCCCCAGTGTGGCCAGAGTTTTAGGCAGAAGTTCAATCTCATTAGGCACCAGAGGATTCACACAGGGGAGAAGCCCTTCTTGTGTGCTGAGTGTGGGCACGCGTTTGGAAAGAAGGTCTCTCTCATCAGACATCAGAGGACCCATGGGGAGCAGAAGCCTTACCAGTGCCCTGAGTGTGGACGAGCCTTTGAGTTCAGGTCACTCCTCGCCAGGCACCAGAAGACACACACGGGAGAGAAGCCCTACGTGTGCCCCCAGTGCGGCAAGGCTTTTAGCCAGAAGTTCAACCTCATCGGGCACCAGAGGAGTCACACGGGGGAGAAGCCTTACCCGTGCCCCCAGTGTGGGCGCGCCTTTGGCTTCAAGTCTCTTCTCACGCGACACCAGAGGACACACTCTAAGTAGGAGCTTCCTGTCAACTGCACGTGTGTGTAAGGGACTGGATGGGATGTCACACCTCACCTCTGACTGGAGGACTCAGTCCAGTCCACAGAGAAGCTGTTTGTTTGGGCGTGGCCTCGGCCTTAACTCTGCCCTCGTTATTATCAGCAGACCTGCTCTGGGAAGAAGCCGATGTGTGCAGGGATTGCTGGGGTCGGGGTGGGGCGGGGTCTCACCACCACAGACCTAGGAGGAATAAGTATGGCCATCAGCTCCTAGCACGAGAGGTGTTTGCCTGTCCTGTTCCTTCATTTCTCCAGGAGCATGAAGCTGGCAGAGGTCACTAGCAAATGAATGTCCCGGTTCCCTGAAATGGAATAGGGGGAAAGTCCTCACTTGTTGATGAAATCGTTGGTGTATGGTTGACTTTCTTCAGTTAGCAGTGTGTGTTGGTTTTCTAGGGCTCCCTAACAAAATACCCCAGGCTTAGGCAAAAGAAATTTACTTTGCCAGGTATGTGGAGCCCGGGAGTCCTCTCCCAGACCTGCTCAGGTGTGGTTCCTGCCTCACCTCTCTTTGGCTGGTGGATGGCTTCCTGTTGTGCTGTGCTTCCACGGGCTGGTCTTCTTTGCACAGGCTTTCCTGGTGCCTGTTCCTCCCAGATAGGGCCATATCAGAGGACCTTGTTCAACTTTGATAATTTCTTTAAATGTCCTGCTCCAAGTCATATCACATTAGAGGTAAGGCATCAGTGTTTACATTGTGGGGAATATGATTTAGTCAACAGCTGGCTTTCTCTGCAGCACCAGAGTTGTTATTTGGACGTACAAAATACATTCACATTATCCCAGACCTCAAATCCTTAACTCATTTCAGCATGAACTCTAAATTGAAAATCTCTAATATAAATATCTAAATCAAGTATGGGTAGGGCTTTAAGTCCAGCTCACCTGTAAGCCATATTTCCATTTGCAGTCCTATGAAATCCAACATGACATTTGCTTCCAAATTCCAATGGCCAGACAGGTTTAGATATTCTTATTCCAAAAGGGAAACATTGGAAAGACCTGAGGAATGATGGGTCCCATTGTCAGGTACAAATTTAGCAAGGCAAATTCTATGGGACCTTAAGTCTCAAGGATAATATTTGACACAATGTTTTGTCCCCTGGCTCACAGGGATGGCAAGTAATGGTGTGTGAGCCGTGGACACTGAGGAGACACATTTGACCTCACTCCAGACCTGTTCTCTCTGGCCTCTGGTCAGAGTAGTAATCCTGATTTATGAGTTTATTTGGAACCCCATTTCCCCCTTTTTCTTTTTTCTTTCTTCCTTCCTTCTTTCCTTCCCTCCTTCCCTCCTTCCCTCCTTTCTTTCTTCCTTCCTTCCTTCCTTCCTCCCTCCCTCCCTCCCTCCCTCCCTCTCTCTCTCTTTCTCTCTCCCTCCCTCCTTCCCTCCTTCCCCCCTCCCTCCCCCTCTTTCTTTCTTTCTCTCTTTCTCTCTTTCTTTCTTTCTTTCTTTCTTTCTTTCTTTCTTTCTTTCT